>JAQIUQ010000441.1:0-107631 GCA_030378365.1 Hybognathus amarus
TGGGCCTGGTGTCCCTGACACCCGAAAATATTATACTCAGTCGAGTTACCTCTTGAACGCGCTGGTTGACTCAATCTAACCCAGCCTAAGAGTCTCACAAAGAGTCGGACGACGCTCTCGTCCCTTGTTGAACACTATCACTTAGTAATAAGGTCTCTAGTGTTCTTGTCTCACACTATCACTTAGTAGTAAGGTCTCTAGTGTTTTGCTCAAATGTCTTGTTCTACTAACTAACCTTGCTGCGCAGCTTAAATGACAGACAGATTTCAGTAAATGTCCCTTAGATGGCTCTTTATTTCAGCTGGGAGTCCTCTCGAGCAGTACTCAGAGAAGTCTCAACACAATCAGAAAATACAACAGACTTTATAGTGCAAAGCCAGACACATCAAAAATAGAATCATCATCACTAATCAAAAATCATTGTCACGCTCTACCCACATGATTTGTCACATTGGTTAAAACAAGCCCCCCTCCTTTGTTAGTAACATCAGCATATGTTTAAGGAACAGAACATTTAGTATTTTGTCAAGATTCAGCCTTACCGAGGTTATATTGGGTCATATATTTGTTAGATGGTTAGTTCATGTGGAAAGTTCGCCTGATGGCTACATCCTGAAATAAAGGAAGTAAGTCTCATTATGTTTTATTGTTAGAATTAGAAATGGAAAGTTTTAGTCGTCTTCAGACAGAGAAGTAGGAAGCATGATAGATTGTATCACATGAGAGGAATATTGAAATCATGATATCTGATAGAAATACAAAATCAGAGCGTTAGTAATATGATTAACTTCTACTGATTATAATATAAAATCAGAACTTTATGGTTGGTGACATGATTGACTTTGTCTATTATAATTTTTCCACGACATTTCCACCCTCTGGTCATAAATTTCTATGACCATTAAAATCTGATTTGGTTAGTACATCACATTATTGATTTTGGAAAATTATCAAATTACTGATTCACTATCAGGCTGATTTGCCACAACTGCATTTGGCAGACCCCGTGCAATAGCAAAATTACGGTATTGGACTTCTGCTCGCTCAATCGGGCTCAACCGCCTCAGGCTGACCGGGGGCAATGGCCCATGGACAGCCGGATGCAACCGCTCATAGTGAGAGTCTTCTTCTTCTTCTTCTTCCTCATCTCTCCTACTTCCAATACCTCCCCAAACAATGCTTCTGATAAACCTTCCTAGACAAGCTCGGATACATTTGATCAAACACCCAATAATAATTACTGCCATGAGCAGGGCAGCAACTACTGGTAACAAGAGCTTAAGTATGGGTCCGAAGATATTACCAAAAGCACTGCGGAAGGCATCAGCGATCCAATCTAAGTCCCATCCTATTGGTTTGTTCTTTGCCTGCTCATCCTGCCACAGATCATCCCGCACCTTTGTCATATCGTCCAGCACTTTCGGGATGGAACTCCCATCCTCATCATAAGCTGGAATGAAAGTACAACATTCTTTTCCAAGTTTTACACACACTCTTTGTTGGGTGCTAGTTTTTTAGCTGCATAATTAGCATATTTCCAGAACAAATTAATCTCATAGTGATTTCTTTCTGTGTCGGATGAATAGTCATGATGAACAGGCAGAACTTCCCTTTTCTTTCTACCCTGGTCACATCCTGGAGGAAATTCAAACAGAAACAGCAATATAATCAACATCAACACACTTGCAGATATAATAACACATATGCTACATTTAAACACTTTGTCAGACCACATTCGTTCCCAGGTGTGCTGGTCGTCGCGTCGGCCCCACAGACGTCTGAAACGTTCCATGTTCACCTTGATTGCTCTTTGCGAGCAGTAGCAAGGTCTTTCCCTCGTAGGTAGAGGAGGCACGTTACCAGCACGTCCTTTTGTTTTTCTTCCTCTACTTTCCTCTGGATGGCGGTTGGTGGGGCTTGCAGTGTGACACGTGAACCCAAGCGTCACGCTCGGAAACTTTGATTGCTGTATTCGTTGTTAGAATAATCTCATACGGACCCAGCCACCTCGGGTTGTACCACGCCTTACGTCTGTGATCCTTGATCCAGACCCACTGTCCTGGCTCGTAACAGTGCTGTGTCTCCGTTCCTGGAACCGGCAAAGCAGCTTTGACCTGGGAATGAATTGTTTTGATAGTTTTGGTTAGTGACAATATATATTTCCTCATTTGCTCGTCTACCCCCGCCAAACCCTCCTGGGGAGGAGGTTCGATTCCTACTCGCATGGGCCGACCTGTAAGAATTTCATGTGGGCTGAGGGTTGTCCTCGTCCCTTTTCGGGCTCTTATGGCCATTAAAACAATGGGCAGAGCCTGAACCCACGTCATTTCAGTCTCAGCCATAACTTTACACAATTTGTTCTTTATTGTCTGATTTGACCTCTCACATGCTCCTCCTGATTGTGGCCTGAAAGAGCAGTGTCTTCTCAAATTTATTTGAAGTCCTTTTGCCAATTCAGTTATTACCTTATTTACAAAATGAGTTCCATTGTCACTAGACAATTTTTCAGGTACCCCCCATCTGGGAATTACCTCTCTTATCAGAGCTTTTGCTACAGCCACAGCATTAGCTTTTCTGCATGGGAAACACTCAACCCACTTTGAAAACATGTCAACAATCACAAGACAATATTTATACCCTTGACATGGTGTTAACTCAATGAAATCCATCTGTAGATGCTGAAAAGGAAGGTCAGGTGTGGGGTGGGCAGAGTAAATAGCTTTTTTACTCTGTCTTCCCACATTATTCGCTGCGCAAATATGGCAATTTCGGCAAAATTTTTCTGCCACTGATGTAAATCCTGGAGCCACCCAGGATGTACTTATCAGATCATTCATAGCCATTTTTGAGGCATGGTCTAATCCGTGGGCCCAATTTGCAAAATTAGGATACAATTGTTTGGGTAAAAATGGTTTGTCGGTTTTGGTATCTATCCAGACACCTTCGTCATTTTTTACACCCTTTACTGACCAGTACTTTAATTCCTGATTTGTACCCAGCCTTTGAATTTCAGTTAATGATGGTGGCACTGGGGTACTATCGGTAGAAAGGGATGCAAAACCTATAAAGTCAGTCAGTCTACATCCTGTCAGCGCTGTGTTTTTTGCTACAGAGTCAGCGAAATTGTTACCTTTTGATACTTCATCGTCTGTCCTCATGTGTGCTGCGCATTTGCAAATAGCAATTTCTTTTGGCATTAATAAATTCTCGAGTAATTTATCAATCAATTTTGAATGTGCCACCGGTTTCCCATTAGCAGTGAGAAAACCCCGGTTTTTCCAAACTGCTCCATGGTCATGACACACACCAAACGCATAACGTGAGTCAGTATATATAGTTACCGAATGACCCTTAGCCAGTTCACATGCACGTGCAAGTGCTGCAAGTTCTGCTGCTTGAGCTGAATGATTTTGTGGTAAACACTCGGTCTCAACGATCTCAAATTTTGTGCAAATTGCATATGCAGTTGAAAGCAATCCTGTATGTGGATTTCGGAGACACGATCCATCCACATAATAAACCAATTCAGGATTTGGCAATGGTGTGTCTAGTAAATCGAGTCGCGGTTTTGTCACTATTTCTACCACCTGAGTACAATCATGGGGTTCCCCGTCTTCGTCAGTCGGTAGCAGTGTAGACGGGTTCAACACAGTGCATCTTTTTAATGTGACATTTGACATTGTGAGTAGGACGTTCTGCCAGTGCAGTGATCGGGCAGCACTGAGGTGAGCTGTCCTTGACTGCACTAACAGAGCGTGTACTGCGTGAGGAACATGCACTATTAGTTGATGGAAAGCCACCAAATCTGAACATGCCAACACTGCTTCGACTGCAGAGGCTATGGATCGTAGGCACTGTGGCATTCCTTGTGCAACAGTGTCCAATCGTTTCGAATAGTATGCTACTGGACGCGACGATCGCCATGAGGTTGTGTTAGAACAGCAGACATAAACCCTTTTTTTTCAGATACAAATAATTCGAAAATTTTTGTATAATCAGCTAACCCTAGGCTAGGTGCAGTAGCAAGTGACAACTTTAGTTTTTCAAATGCTATTTTACGTTCCTCTGTCCAGGTTACTGGATCAGTCATTTTCTGAACCTCATGTGCTGCAATGAGGAGAGGATTTGAAATTTCAGCATAATCTTGGATCCATGGTCTACAGTATCCTGTTATTCCTAGAAATGACATCATTTGCGATTTCGTAATTGGTTTCGGAATTTTTCGGATCGCCTCAATTCGGTCTAGGCCTAAAGCTCTGCCATTTGCTGAGATTAGGTGGCCCAGATATCTCACTTCCTCTTTGACTAACTGCAGCTTATTTTTAGACACCTTGTGTCCATTCTGTGACAAAAAATTCAACAATGCACGTGTATCACATTCACAGGAGGCTTTGTCTGGAGAACAGATTAATAGATCATCGACATATTGAATTAATGTACTCCCCTTTGGTGGGACGAAACTCTCCAAATTTCTAGAAAGTTCTTCTGTAAACACAGTTGGAGACTCTGTATAGCCCTGCGGCATTACAGTCCAGGTCCAGCGTTTATTTTTGAATGTAAACGCCAACCAATATTGACTATCTGGATGTACTGGAATTGAGAAAAATGCATTTGCCAAATCTATCACAGTAAAATGGGTAGCGTTGTTTGGTATTTCCGATAGAATTGTGGATGGGCTAGGCACAATCGGGGAGCGCGGTTGAATGGCCTCATTCACCTGTCTTAAATCCAGCACAAAACGCCAATCACCTGATGCCTTCCGCACAGGAAGTATAGGTGAATTTATGGGTGAATTTTGACAGGGCACAATAGCACCCTTTTCAACCAACGCAGCGTGTACTTTCGAAATTCCTTCTATAGCTTCTTTGCTGAGAGGGTATTGAGGCCTAAACGGCCTATATTGTGCTTTTGGTGTGATAACAAGAGGCATTGCATTTTTCATTTTTCCAATGTCAAATTTATCTTTAGCCCAAAGGGTTTCTGGAATTCCTGATAATAAATCAAAATCATTATCAATCTTATCAGGAATAAATTTTCTCTCCTCACTGCACAACCTGTGAACTATTACCATTTGCATTGCTGGATATGCTCTTACCCCTGCGTCGTTTTGATAGTACCCCTGACCATTCCAAGTCCAACCTCCTGACTCCACCTGCTCTGTGAGCCACTCTCCTACTTCCGCCCAAGAGCTTCCCTTTTTTCCCACTGAGACATGAGGTTGGACTTGCAACTGTTGAAAGAAAACAGATTGAGAGTTTGTTAATTTTACAGTAAATGCAGAGAATTGTTGTGATATTAAAAGGTATTCAAGAGCTAATTCCTCACCCATCTGCTCACTTAACCATTTTTCCTCATACTCACTGTCCCTCTCAGGGCCCACATACCACGAGGTACAATGGAAATGAGGTGGCTTCTCATAGTCTGCTGGTAAAAACTCATACTCTGAATATGGGTCAAATGCAGGAGTTATAGCCCAGTTATAATACCAATCTGGCAACATTTGTGCAAAATTTCCATTCTTTGGAGTTACTGTTATTCCTTCACATGAAACATCAATTGTCATTTCTAATTTAGCCATTAAATCTCTACCTAATAAATTCAAAGGGCATGATTCAGAAATTAAAAATGAGTGTGTACATGTTTTATTTCCGTCTATCACTATCAATGGTTCTGAGAGTTTATCAATTTGTGGTAAACCTGAAATACCATATATTGTACGAGTTTGATCAGAAATTGGCAATTTGTCAAACCTGGATGCAGTCTCAGTCGTGATAGTTGAAAAAATCGCCCCGGTATCGATAAGAAGGGAAACTGGAAGTCCTTGTATAGTAATTGTCATCATGGGGTTTGAGTTTGGGTCTTTTGTCAGTTGTAGCAGTTGTGTTTGATTCGAGTCTGTCTCTTTTCTCAGTTGAGTGGCTGTCTGAGTCTCCTTCTCTTTATGTCATGCAGTTCTGTAAGGCGCTGGTGGTGGGGGCTGATATGAGGAAGCTCTCTGCTCTCTGTAGTTCTGCTTTCTTTGCTGAGGGTAGCTCTGCTGGTATTGCTGAGGGTAGCGCTGTTGGGGGTGACGTTGTTGTCGTTGGGGACAGTCTCTAGCCCAGTGCCCACTCTGTCCGCAGTTTCTGCACCTGTCCGCAATTCTTGTCCTGGCCTCCTTTTCTTGCCTTTGATCCCACCTTTCACCTCTTGGCCGTTGGTTGCTGGATTGAGCTTGGTAGAACATGTACTGAGCAGTCTGCAACTTATTCTCTTTCTCTGTGTTCTTTTTCTCGTCATTCTGTTCAGCGTGCTTCGCGTGTTGCATCACCACTTCAAGATCCTGTGCCTCCCACGCAATGCAGGTCAGTCGCACAGCTCCCTGAATGCTTGGAAGGAGGCCGTTGACAAAGTGATGTTTCAGGACACTGGAATTATCCGTTCCTTCTGGAAGCCCTGCACATTCATCAACAACAGTCTTTAGTCGTGCAAGATAAGCAGAGACCGTCTCACCTTTCAATTGCTTTGTGTTGGTGATAGCTGCCCAATCAGGTTTGATGGGAAAGGCCAGCCTCATCCAAACTCTCATCCTCCGCTACAACTTCCTCTTTCTCTTGGAGTCGTTCTGCAGAGTCGCCATCTCTTAACGTGTGGCGAACTTCCCCTTCTTCAACTTTTGCAGCATCTGCTCTGTAGGGAGGGGGCCTTGACACGGGCGGCGGCCGAATATCATCCAATTCCTGCTTCCTCTTTTTTGTCTGCAAAGCAATCAGAGAATCTGCAGCTCGCTCACCTTCTCTTTGGCTTTCATAGCGTGCCTCAGCCTCTCGTTCCCATCTTCGGAAAAGTGTCCAGTCAATCCTCTTCCGTTTCCTTGGGGGCAAATTTTCAAGGAGACGTCGTGTCTCTCCTAAAACTGACACACTCAAAGTCCCACAATCAGCAAACTGCCCCTTTGTTAATTTTGACCACAGTTTGATTTGAGCGATTTGCTCATCTCCCAATTTCCACTTCCTGATCAACTCTTTAAACGCACCCTGAATTTCAGTTTTTTCAGTTTTTCCCTTATCACAACAATTCCCCATCTTTTGTTAGAAGCAGTTCTTCAATTGCAGAAAGCAAAAATACAATAAAAAATAAAATGGGAAAAGAGAAAACTATTTTCTACACAAGGAAAGCAAGTTTTTCGTTGCAAAAAAGGCTTCAATTTCAGACAGTGAAACAAAATAAAATAGAAAAAGAGAAGCAATTTACAAACACAAGGAAACAATCCTATAAATTCAGTTTACTGGGTATATGTTAGATGTGTATCTCCAAGCCCAAATTTGTGGATACCTTAGTTTTTTTGCAATAGGAATTAATCCTAATTCACCTGTTGCTCTGTCTATGTAAGGTCTTAAATTAGGCCTGGTGATTAAATATAGAGATGTTTGCCCAACTAACAACTCTGGTTCTGGTTGAGATTGATGCCACGCTCTCGTGCATCCAATCCCCAACACGGCAGGATCTTCCTCAAATATTTGTTCTATCTGGCCACGTAATCTCAAACCTATGCGTCGTTGCAAATACGTATATCTTGTCAAATAGAAACTATATCGTTGTGGCAAATTTAATTGTCTTTCGTCTTCTCCATAGGATAATGGGATACTGCGTTTAAATCTAGGTGCATCCAGTGCAGCCAGTTTTTTTCTTTCTTTTTTTTTTTTTTTCAATCAAATTTCAAAATACTAAAATCCCCTTTTTAGATTTTACAAATATGGCTAATTTCAATTTCAACACCCAACCCAACAAAACACAAAAAACAACATAGAACAACTAAAAGACACGTTCCAAATGATTATTCTAAAAAAAAAATTTCATACGCACAAAAAATGTTTTACTTTACACATCAAAAAGGAAAACATAAACTGAAGTCTGTGTGTCCTACCTTAGGTTCTTTTCTCTGCTGCCCGTCTAAGATGTGGTCCCTCCTTCGGCGTTGAATCTGCTGCTGCAAGTTGGCAGGATTTTTGAAATCAAAATAATAATAAGAGATACAAGTTCCCTTTTTCTTCAGAACTTATATCTTTTTGTCCGTTTTTTTCGAACGTCCTTCGCCGATGGAGGGACCAATCCTTGGGCTCCTGGCTGGCTCGCCAAAATGTGATGGATTTTCTCTAACGCCCCTGACTTAGGATGGGCCTGGTGTCCCTGACACCCGAAAATATTATACTCAGTCGAGTTACCTCTGAACGCGCTGGTTGACTCAATCTAACCCAGCCTAAGAGTCTCACAAAGAGTCGGACGACGTCTCGTCCCTTGTTGAACACTATCACTTAGTAATAAGGTCTCTAGTGTTCTTGTCTCACACTATCACTTAGTAGTAAGGTCTCTAGTGTTTTGCTCAAATGTCTTGTTCTACTAACTAACCTTGCTGCGCAGCTTAAATGACAGACAGATTTCAGTAAATGTCCCTTAGATGGCTCTTTATTTCAGCTGGGAGTCCTCTCGAGCAGTACTCAGAGAAGTCTCAACACAATCAGAAAATACAACAGACTTTATAGTGCAAAGCCAGACACATCAAAAATAGAATCATCATCACTAATCAAAAATCATTGTCACGCTCTACCCACATGATTTGTCACATTGGTTAAAACAAGCCCCCCTCCTTTGTTAGTAACATCAGCATATGTTTAAGGAACAGAACATTTAGTATTTTGTCAAGATTCAGCCTTACCGAGGTTATATTGGGTCATATATTTGTTAGATGGTTAGTTCATGTGGAAAGTTCGCCTGATGGCTACATCCTGAAATAAAGGAAGTAAGTCTCATTATGTTTTATTGTTAGAATTAGAAATGGAAAGTTTTAGTCGTCTTCAGACAGAGAAGTAGGAAGCATGATAGATTGTATCACATGAGAGGAATATTGAAATCATGATATCTGATAGAAATACAAAATCAGAGCGTTTAGTAATATGATTAACTTCTACTGATTATAATATAAAATCAGAACTTTATGGTTGGTGACATGATTGACTTTGTCTATTATAATTTTTCCACGACAGTTCCTCACTGATGTGTATTTGGTGAAGGAGTTTTGAAAGGGATATCCGCTCTGAAAAAATAACAAATGTAGATAAATAGACTGAAAATATGATGCAATTATGTAAAAGGACAGTGGATGTGCTGATGATTTTGGTAAATCTCACTTTTTTTGGTTTAGGTGTCTTTAGTATAGAAGCACAGTCAGCACGAGCAACAGCAACACAAACGGAACAGAGATATATGCTTTGCTTTTTGATTCTGAAAGAGAGACAGGGATATGCAAGGAGAAAAGACAGGATTTAAATTTAGGCTTGAGCTAATCATATCATACAACTATTATTGGTTGCTGATACTGTCATATGCACGTCTATTTCAAAACAACACATTGATATCAATCAGACACTTTAAATCAAACAGCATCTTATATGGGTTTTCCTGTTACAGCAGAAAAACATCAGATGACTTCATTATGTGTAATAAATTTGTTTAAAATCAACATAAAACATAAGTGACCAATTTTTCTTTCTTGATACGAGTCATGAAAGTTTAATTCATAGTTTTGATTTATAATTTAAACCACAGAATATTCCAGTTAAAGCCTAATACATGACCGATGACTTGAATTTAATAAAATATAAAAACTTTTGTAGCATAATGTGACATCTGTAATGTGAAGTATTTCCAACTGAAAATAATGATTAAATAAATTATTATTATTTTTTTTTATTAAAATGTAATCTATAGGATGATTGCCGGATGTGTTTACCGTTGTTGTGCCTAATTTTGACTAATCGACTTATTTGATTGAAGGTGCTACCTGATTGCCTAATCCTAACCTACCTATACCTAAATCTACCTATATTGGGGATTCAGGGGTAATAATCGAATCTGAATTCTGTGTTGAACAGAAATCTTAATCCCTGTGAAATTTTTGGTGCTTTTCCATTACCAGTACCAGCTCGACTCGCTTTCGCTCTGTATTCCATTGCAGACAGTACTGCCACAAATATACCTGGTCGTCATCAGCGACGCCTTTCATTCCTCATTGCCCAAAAAAAGTACCCGAAAGCAGGTACAGGTACAACTTTTACACAGTGGAAAACAAATGCGAGCCGAGTGGAGTCGAGCTGGTACTGTGTAGTGGAAAAGCTCAATTTGTCTCCCCTTCTTCTATTGGTCCATTTGTTGGGGAGGCTGGTACCTGAGTGGTCCCTATTAGTGATGCGCGGGTCGACTTGTAACCCGCGGGTAACCCGCGGGGTCGGGTTGGGGCGGGTAAAGAAATTGTCACTTTTTTGCTGGGCGGGTTGGGGCGGGTCATTAATTATTTGTATTTATTTTTTTATCCATGTATGTTGCTTGCAATTTCCAGCCTATATTAAATATTTGGGAATATCTATTTTCATATTTTACAAGGTTATTTGATAAGGTTACAATACGATTGCCGTAGCAACGTAACTTGCGTGAGGTTCCCAAACCTTTGGTGTCACGTGACACATCACGGAAGCGGCGGGCGCACCAAGCAGCTCCCGCCGGCCGCCGCCAGCCTCGATAACAACAACAACAACGGAGAAATATAAGTGAAGATGGAAGACGAGGTGTGGGAGAAATTGAGATTGGGAATATACATGATTAAAAGAAAAAAGGTCAGGCTGCTAAATCTAACGTTTGGGAGCGGTTCTCATAAGTACAGTAGTTGCAGGCTAGCAGGAGACAACAGTACTCGGTTACCTGAAGTGCAACTCGTGTGAAAAATATACAAACAGTAGCTCCACAAAATGTCCACTTCCAGCATGTCAAGACATATTTGTGGGGGTCTAAGAAATAAAAAAATGGTTTAGCCTATTAGATGAATACAAATGCTGCTTTGTAAATGTTGAAAATGTTTATTAATATGACCTGATTTATGGTTCATATTCATAATCGTCTGTTGTTGCCAGTTTACAAGGCAATGTTTCCAAGCACTTTCAGGCTGAAATAAAGGCTATTTACATTACAATGCCTAGTAGCTACTATGTCTATTTAACGGTCGCGGGTGCGGGGCGGGTTGTAAAAATAGAGACAGTGGTGCGGTGCGGGCTGGGGCGGGCCAAATAATTTCATAAAAGCGGGACCCGCGGGTTGGAAAAAAAGCCGACCCGCGCATCACTAGTCCCTATCTTTTGAAACCCCCCACACTGTCACATATACCTAATCCCTCATAGGAAGAGGCAGGGGAAATAATCTCACGGGGAATCAGATTTTTATACCACACCTGTTCATGAAAAGTGGGCGCTCCGTACCAGAATAAATTCAAGCCTGAATGCCAAATTTTTGCCAAATAGTCATTACAGTGGCTCAATCTTCTAAGTATTAAAAAGTATATGGTCAGATTTGATTGCATGTTGACATGTTGAGTGGTGGTGATGGTATTCTTCGTTATTACCGGATGAACTGTTTCTGGACCTATGCTTGGATTTTTTATACAAAAGCTGCCTGTAGATGTTAGGGAAAATGAAACATAATGAATGTATATTACGAAATATTTGGCAACATTTGTTTGTACACAGATCTAATATATCATATCATATAATATATTATAATAATTTAAAATAATGTCTGTGATGGACTGGCCATCCTTCCAGGGTGTTTCCCTGACTAAGTAGGGGACGCTGAGATCCAGCATTCCAGCCACTCTACATAGGTTAAAGGGATAGTTTACACAAAAAATGAAAATTAGCCCACAACTGACCCTCAAGCCATCCAAGGAATATATGACTTTTTTTCTCTTTCAGCCAGACACAATTGGAGTTATTTTAAAAATATATCCTAGCTCTTTCAAGCTTTATAATCGGAGTGAATGTTGCCTGTTTTTTTAGATGATAAAATAAAGAAATTATAATAATAAAGGTCTTCTGAAGCAAAGCAATGCATGTTTGTAAGATAATATCCATAACTAGAATGTACATTTCCAGAAGAAAATGTGAAGTGGTGCTTGCAGTGGCAAAACTCACTACCCGGTTGCTAGGGTGTTCTGGGTGGTTTCTACGGTGTTCTGGTTGGTTGCCAAGTGGTTGTTAGGGTATTCTGGGTGGTTGCTATGGTGTTGCTATGCGGTTGCTAGGGTATTATGGGTGGTTGGTAAGGTGTTCTGGGTGGTTGCTAGGGTGTTCTGGGTGGCTGCTAGATTGTTGCTAGGTGGTTGCTAGGGTGTTCTGGGTGGTTGCTAGGGTGTTGCTAGGTGGTTGCTAGGGTGTTGTTAGGTGGTTGCTAGGGTGTTCTAGGTGGTTGCTAGGGTGTTGCTAGGGTGTTCTGGATGGTTGCTAAGTGGTTGCTAGGGTGTTGCTAGGGTGTTCTGGGTGGTTGCTAGGGTGTTGCTAGATGGTTGCTGGGTGTTCTGGGTGGTTGCTAGGGTGTTGCTAGGTGGTTGCTAGGGTGTTGCTAGGTGGTTTCTAGGGTGTTCTGGGTGGTTGCTAGGTTGTTGCTAGGGTGTTGCTAGGGTGTTGCCAGGCGGTTGCTAGGCGGTTGCTAGGGTGTTCTGGGTGGTTGCTAGGTGGTTGCTAGTGTGTTGCTAGGTGGTTGCTAGGGTGTTCTGGGTGGTTGCTAGGGTGTTACTAGGTGGTTTGTAGTTGTCACAGATGGTTACTATGGAGTTTGTAGCATTTTCTTGGCATGATTTAGCACTTAGCTAATCAATATTAGCACGTAGCTATTCACTACTAGCATGTGTAGCATGTAGCAAGTCCTGTTTGCTAGCATGAGTAAAAAGAGCCAACCCCCATCTCTATACGATGTTTTGATGCAGAGATATAGGTCTTGAAAAACGGTTGCTAGGGTACTCTGTTTGGTTGCTAGGGAGTGGCTTGGAAGCTGCCAATCATGAAGCTCCAAAGTTAATGTGAATGTATAAACCAACCCCCATATCTATACGATGTTTTGATGCAGAGATATAGGTCTTGCAAAATGGTTGCTAGGGTACTGTCTTTAGTTGCTAGGGAGTGGCTTGGCAGCTGCCAGTCATGAAACTCCAAAGGCTGCTTGTCAGTATGAATGATATAAACCAACTCCCATGCCTCTATGACATTCAGAATTGAAGATATCCCTCTTTGGATTTTGGTTGCTAAGGTGCTCGACAATGGTTGCTAGGGCTTTTCCAGTAAGTGTTGAGGTGATTCAGGATTGGCTGTTTGCTGGCCCAAGTCAAACGAGCCCACCCTCATGTTTCTATGACACTTATATCCTGAGATATCCCTTTGATCTCTTTTAATGGAAGTCTATGGAACTTGTTGCTAAGGAGCTCTAAATCGTTGCTAGGGCGTGGCTTGATAGGTTCACAATGATCCTGAGAGACTGATTGGCCGTCTGAGTAAAATGAGCCCGCCCCTTTGTCTCTACGACACTGTGATCCAGAGTTATGTTCAATATAAAGCGGTTTCTATGGTGTAGGACACCATAGTAAGTCAATGGGGAAAATTTGGGCTGCTCCTGCCCCCCAGGGGTGCAACTTTTACCCCATTGTGAGGTATGTTCTTACAGAGCCTGTCAGCCTCTTCAAATGTGGTATATTACACGTTTCTGCGAATTCCTCGCTCTGAGCTACGAGTGGTCAAAGTTCATCGCAATGTTAAGTCAATGGGATTTTTTGGCCGCTTGTTCACCCCTGGGGCGAACATCGTACCCCCGATCGCTTATAAAAGTCATAGCACACCTCTCCTTAATGAGCCGGTCAATTTGACGCCTCACCCATGGGTCTGACAAAAGCTGTGGGAGGAGTAGCGTGCCAAAAAGCGGCGGAAGTTTAAAAAATAATAATAATAAGTATGCAAGAGAACAATAGTGTTGCTTTGCAAGCACCACTAATTTTAACTTTAAAAACTAATATCATGACCCACTGTGTTGTTTTATCCTCTGCACTTCCGCATTCATCAATACGCCATGCGTCACGTCAGAGCTCACTCTTCGTCTGGAACTCGAACTCGCGTATGGTTGTTACTGAAAGCCAGTCATTATAGTTTATAAAGTTATAATTACGGAATATTTTTCTACAAAAACAGATTGCTTCACTTCAGAAGGCCTTTATTAAGCGCCTGGAGCCAACTGGATTACTTTCATGATATATGGATGCTCTTTTTTGGGCTTCAAGAAACAAGGTACCATTCACTCACATTATAAAGCTAGGAAGAGCCAGGATATGTTTTTGTATAACTCTGAGTTTGGATGAAAGAAAAAGTCATGTACTGTACACATGACTTAATGGTGATTAAATTATGTGATCATTTTTATTATTGGGTGAACTAACCCTTTAAGTGGTTTTGAAAATTAATTGTATAATATATTATATTATAAAGTTTGTTTGCACAATGATTTTATTTACTGTCACAATTAGTCTGACATGGCAGAGGAAGTACTTATACTTGCATGGTGACCAAATGAGTGATGATGATCTTATGTTTTACATTAGATTATTTGGTAACACTTTATAATAACTACAGGCTAATAATCATTAGTTAAGCATGAGTAAACAGTTAATTCATCATTCATAAAGCATGCATAGACATTAATAAGCAGTTTATAAATACAGCTATAAATGCTTTCTTCTTGATATAAAAGCATATCTATAATGTGTTTAATAATTGCATTTTCATCATTTATTAATGATCAATTTATCATTTCTAACTGAAGAATTGCATTTTTTATAAACCAGTTTAAGAGTTGTCAGTGGTTCATAAGATTACTTAGAACGTGTAAGTAAATGATTAATAAACGATTTCTTTTTTCATACATCTTAATATTCAGACATATAGTGATGGTTACTTAGTGTGTTAATAAATGCTTTATTACCATGTATTTATGCTGTAATTCAGGGTTAATTCGGGTAGTTATAAAGCATTTAGTAGTGGTCAGTTCACTATGTTCGTAAGCTCATCTAAAGTGAGGACTAGTCAT
Source organism: Hybognathus amarus (assembly GCA_030378365.1). Lineage (NCBI taxonomy): Eukaryota > Metazoa > Chordata > Actinopteri > Cypriniformes > Leuciscidae > Hybognathus > Hybognathus amarus. The sequence continues at coordinate 14,929 of JAQIUQ010000441.1, forward strand.
GCCTTGTTAAGCATTTATAAAGGAGATTTAAAGGCTGTTAAATATTTCTATGTTCTGTATCACTGCGTTGTGTTTGATACATTTTACTGTTTAGAAGATTGACCTCCTTTAAATCTCCTTTATAAATGCTTTACAAGGCATGAATAGTCCTCACTTTAGATGAGCTCACACACATAGTTAACTGACCACTACTAAATGCTTTATAACTACCTGTATTTACTACATTTACTTACACTTTCTAAGTGATCTTATGAATGACTGACAACTCTTAAATAACTGGTTTGTAAATAATGCTATGCTTAATTTAGAAAATATTAATTGATCATTAACAAAGTATGAAAATACAATTATTAAACACATTATAGATATGCATATAAATCAAGAAAAAAGCATTTATAGCTATATTTATAAAATGCTTATTAATGTCTATTAATGCTTAATAAATGATAAATTAACTATGTACTCATGCTTAACAAATCATTAATAGCATGCAGTTATTATAAAGTGTTGCCGATTAGGTAGTTTATTTATGTTTTCCTTAAGGTCACAATCAGCTTCTTAAAATGTAGATGATTTCAGGTTTTAATATCCTTGTGGAGACATTTACTTCCACAATGTGAGCCAATCCTGACCCACACACACACACACACATGCAAACAGAAACAGCCTTTCCTAAAACAACTTCTAGAGAGCTTCGGCAGAGGGAAATTGATCAATGAACCTCTGTACCAAAATGAATAATTAATTCATGGGCTTCAGTGGTGGTGTTCATTTTTTCCATTGTTTGCACTCTAGTGTGCATCTAGCCTAGAAATCTCAGACGCACCTAGCGGCAGCAAAAATTATTTTGCTGCAAAGTGTGGTCTAGCAACTCTCCGTTGACTTTCGAAGTGGAAAATCCAAACTCTGGTCTGGCCAATCATATCGTGTATAGAGTTGGTAGGCGGGCTTAACACAATGACGGCAGAGTTCTGACGATTCTGCGCCGTGATTTCCATAGGTGATTTCCCTGATACTTAAAAACAAACAAGACGCAGCTGGCGAACAGCGGTCTTTCGATTCGGCTTTGGCTGCGTCTCGGATGACTTGGAGTTAAGAACGTAACTTAAGTCATTCTTAAAAAGGAAGATGTGTTCAGAGTTTTGACGACCGGATAAGGCAAAAGTTTAATATATCAACTTGCTCCGCTGGAGAGAAAACCATGGGGAAAACGCATGGGACTCACTCAGCCACAGCCATCATCGCTCTGGTTGGTTAGCGCTATCCTATGGCGTGCAGAGGGATATTGAAAGATAACCTTTTATCCCGCCCCCAGATTGAGGTACCAATTGTGAGTTCCCAGACCTAACATCTTGATAGGTCTGGTTTGCCAGGCTAGTGTGCATCTGCTTTGGGCAAACTGGGCCTTTATCTTTTCATATTTGCAGTTTAAAATGGCAGTGCAATAAGATTGCAATTACAACAAAAAAAAGGAAAATAAAGCATCATCTTACCTTCGACTTGCTTAACATGAATATAAAACTCTATGTCTGTCTGGAGCTGATTGTCTTGAAAGACAGCTGTCAGTTTGTATGTTCCTGACTGGTTAGACGTCACGGAAGTCAGAGACAAAGTGTCTAGAGAGACAGTGTTATGTCATCCTAAAAATCATAAATTTGTCATTTTAAGCGAGTTAATACACTACAAAAGATTTATTTCAAGCAATACTGCTTACATTATTTCTATCTCTTAATATCTCACAGTCTTACCCTCATCCACTTATATTGTAAGTACTGAGATGCTTTTGCAATACAAGAAATCGTCACATCCTCACCCAAACCAACATTAAAAGGGCTGCTTGTGTTACACTCAATGTCATCAAGAACTGTTTGGAAGAATAGGATATATTTTATATGGATTTTGTTTACTTATATAAGATTTAATTAAACAGAGAATGATAAATATTAATTCAAAAACTTTTTTTTTGTATTCTCAACACTCACAATTGACAGTCAGTTTTATAGTGGTATTGAGACCCTGCTGATTTTGGACAGATGACCATTCAGGGGAACAGATGTACAGATCACTGTTGTTTCTGGTGACGTTTGGTAAAATAAACTCTCCATTCAAGCTTTCCATCCAAAATAGTTTGTCCTGTTGAGGAGAGTGAGATCAACACAACAGCTGTATTATGGCATTTAGAAATGTATATGTTTCCATCTGACTCACCTTTGATCGCCTAAGTTCAAAACTGAGTGGTGGAGGGCTTGCTGAACAACTTATTTTCACTTCATCTCCCTCTTTTATGAATCTGTATGGATGCGACATCTTCACTGATGCAGGAAGCTCTGAAATTAGCAGACAGTTCTTGTTCACTTTTACATATTTTTGAGAATATGAGAATGTAAGTTATCGTGAGCAGTTTACCTGTGACCTGCAGCATTGTAGTTCTTTTAACCGAGCCATTAGGATAAGAAGTAATTTCGCAAGTGTAGTTTCCACTGTCTTTCGTGGTAACTTTAAACAGGGTCAGGACAGAGCCCTGTAGCTTTCCGGTTTTTGAATTGGTGATCGTCGTCAGAAGAAAACCGATTTGAAAGTAATGTTTTGGAATTGACGGATGGAACACCACGATCTTCTTCTCATCTCCTTTTTGACGCTTTAGCCATTCCAGCTGGATAATTTTGAATTTATCTTCCTCTCCCATAAAGCATGGCAGGCTGACGTTCTGTCCCTCCACCGCAGTTACGGACATGTTATGATGTATAAGCATTCCGTACGTTCCTGATAAATCATTTTCATAAGTGATGATCAGTTTCTTTCATGAAACCACATATTGCATCATTGGTCAATGTTCATTTATTCTAAGAGATGTGTTATTGACACGTTTTCACCTTTAAGGCATTATAAAAAGTTCAGTGTCATCTGTAGTATACAGTGGGTACGGAAAGTATTCAGACCCCCTTAAATTTTTCACTCTTTGTTATAATGCAGCCATTTGCTAAAATCATTTAAGTTATTTTTTTCCTGCATTATTGTACACACAGCACCCCATATTGACAGAAAAACACAGAACTGTTGACATTTTTGCACATTTATTAAAAAAGAAAAACTGAAATATCACATGGTCCTAAGTATTCAGACCCTTTGCTCAGTATTTAGTAGAAGCACCCATTCGATCTAATACAGCCATAAGTCTTTTTGGGAAAGATGCAACAAGTTTTTCACATCTGGATTTGGGTATCCTCTGCCATTCCTCCTTGCAGATCCTCTCCAGTTCTGTCAGGTTGGATGGTAAACATTGGTGGACAGCCATTTTCAGGTCTCTCCAGAGATGCTCAATTGGGTTTAAGTCAGGGCTCTGGCTGGGCCATTCAAGAACAGCCACAGAGTTGTTGTGAAGCCACTCCTTCGTTATTTTAGCTGTGTGCTTAGGCTCATTGTCTTGTTGGAAGGTGAACCTTCGGTCCAGAGCACTTTGGAAAAGGTTTTCATCCAGGATATCCCTGTACTTGGCCGCATTTATCTTTCCCTGGATTGCAACCAATCCTGTCCCTGCAGCTGAATAACACCCCCACAGCATGATGCTGCCACCACCATGCTTCACTGTTGAGACTGTATTGGACAGGTGATGAGCAGTGCCTGGTTTTCTCCACACATACCGCTTAGAATTAAGGCCAAAAAGTTCTATCTTGGTCTTATCAGAACAGAGGATCTTATTTATCACCATCTTAAAGTCCTTCAGGTGTGTTTTTAGCAAACTTTGACTGAGGAGAGGCTTCCGTCGGCCACTCTGCCATAAACCCCTGACTGGTGGATTGCTGCAGTGATGGATGACTTACTACAACTCTCTCCCATCTCCCGACTGCATCTCTGGAGCTCAGCCACAGTGACCTTTGGGTTCTTCTTTACCTCTCTCACCAAGGCTCTTCTCCCCCGATAGCTCAGGGTTCTAGGAAGGGTTCTGGGGCCTCATTTATAAACGTTAGCGCACACACAGAAGGAGTACGCAGCTCTCTACGCAATAGTTGGTATTTATAAAAAGCAAAGTTGACAGTAAAATGTGCGGTCCTTCACGCAAGCTCTGACCCAGGCGTACGCACAAATATGGGTGAAATGAGAAATCGCGACACTGTCGGCAGTTGGAAAAAACACGTTAAAGTGTGTGAAACTGTAGACCGTTGCGTAAAATAAATGACTCTCATAAATAACACGAAGACTTCACAAAGCAAGTCTTACAATTAACAGCCTATAGTCTGGTAGGAAGGGAGGGTTCACCTGCACCCGAAAGATATATTTATTTAACCTAGTTTTTTTGTAATCCTTAAGGTGTCTAGAAAAGGAATTTTGATGTTCCCCGCGCAAATTTTTGTCCCATATGTGATTTTTTTGTGTCATCTTTTGTGTCGGTGCTTGATTTTTGGTTGCGGAAAATGAAAACTTTAAATCTACATAGAATCTGAACAATACATCCTACAGACACAATCTACCCATTTTCTCTTCGTCTTTGCATGAGGAATTGATAGATATGAGGATTGTCTTGATTCAACGATGTATAGTGCATAAAAACTCAAATAAACACCAAAAAATGTAAAAAAAATGGTGACATTGGATCACTGGAACTCCTCCCCTATGGACCCCTCTGATATATGTTTTCTAACTTTTGTATTTTTACAGTCTTTAGGATGTCTAAGAAGCAAATGTTGATGATCCCCTCCTGAAATATTGTCACATGTAGGTATTTTCTGGCTATATTGGTTGCCACCCTGGATATCCAAAAAAGCACATTTAGGCCTATAGGCATTTAGGCCTATAGACTGTTTTTCTCCTTTAGTTTTCGATTTGATTGATCTCCTCCATTTTTCATAACTGGCTATGTAAATTATTGTTGAGCACATGTTGAGCTTGTTTCCAACGTCAATTGTTGCACATTAAAAATATAACATAGATATTTTAATTTAAGATACAACGTGTTCCAAAAATATGCATTAATTAAAATTTACATCATGTAATTAGGATTCACTGGTAATGTGAGGTTTATTTAACATACATTTTTAAACTAACTACACAAATACATAGCCTACATGATGCACCAACACACAATTAGAAAGATCTTTCTTGGTGAAGAGCATTTAGCATTATGGAAGCCCACATTAACTGGCAGATATGGGTCTCTCCAGGTTTCTGTTAAGTGGAAAAAATAAAAAAAATGTTATTCTTAATAATTAATTAATTATACTTTCATTATTATTATTATTATGTGTTTTATCTTGAGTGGGACAATCTGAACAAAATAACGACAAACATTCATGGCTCAAATGTGGTGAACTGGACCGGTGGGATCATGATGCAGGAGGTGAAACCTGGATTTGATGCCCCCAACTCTCTGGAAATTCCACGAATGCTCCCACTCTACAGCGGAACAAGACACGCTCTCTTATGGTAGACATATCTGAGACCCTAAATTCATCATCAAGCCATGATTAGATGATGTATAGTGCATAAACACTCAAATGAACACCAAAAAATGTAAAAATAAATTGTGACATTGGATCACTGGAACTCCTGCCCTTAGGACCCTATTGATATATCTTTTTTAACTTTTGTACTTCTACAGTCTTTAGGATGTCTAAGAAGCAAATGTTGATGATCCCCACCTGAAATGCTGTCACAATGGTCCAAATGAACATCTCCCATAATACGTAGTTACTATTCAAACCATTATATTGGTGCTATTATATTTATTGAAACAAAACAGATAACCACTAATATATTCAAATATGTGTACAGTATATATAATAGGGTATAACAAATCTGCATTAGAATAAACTGAAATAGAAAAAAAATGTATGAGTGAAGTGAAAACAAGGACAGCCGGGGCCCCACCTTGCAGCTAGACCAGGGTTTGGGGCTCGTATGTGAGCGCCTGGTGGCTGGGCCTACCCCACGGTGTCCCGCTCAAAGTGTTTATGTCCCCCACGGATTTTATGATGGCTAGACTCACTTTTATGATGGATAGATGCACATTTATGGACAGATGTACTTTTATGATGGATAGATGCACTTTTATGATGGACGGATGCACTTTTATGATGGACGGATGCACTTTTATGATGCATAGATGCACTGTTATGATGGACAGATGCACTTTTATGATGGACAGATGCAGTTTTATGATGGATAGATGCACTTTTATGATGGACAGATGCACTTTTATGATGGACGGATGCACTTTTATGATGGATAGATGCACTTTTTTGATGGACAGAGGCAGTTTTATGATGGATAGATGCACTTTTATTATGATAGATGCACTTTTATGATGGACAGATGCTCTTTTATGATGGATAGATGCACATTTATGATGGACAGATGCACTTTTATGATGATAGATGCACTTTTATGATGGACAGATGCTCTTTTATGATGGACAGATGCACATTTTTGATGGATAGATGCACTTTTATGATAGATGGATGGATGCACATTTATGATGGATAGATGCACTTTTATGACGGATGGATGGATGCACATTTATGATGGATAGATGCACTTTTATGATGGATAGATGCACATTTATGATGGATAGATGCACTTTTATGATGGATAGATGCACATTTATGATGGATAGATGCACTTTTATGATGGATAGATGCACATTTATGATGGATAGATGCACTTTTATGATGATAGATGCACTTTTATGATGGATAGATGCACATTTATGATGGATAGATGCACTTTTATGATGGATAGATGCACATTTATGATGGATAGATGCACTTTTATGATGGATAGATGCACATTTATGATGATAGATGCACATTTATGATGGATAGATGCACATTTATGATGGATAGATGCACTTTTATGATGGATAGATGCACATTTATGATGGATAGATGCACTTTTATGATGGATAGATGCACATTTATGATGGATAGATGCACATTTATGATGGATAGATGCACTTTTATGATGGATAGATGCACATTTATGATGGATAGATGCACATTTATGATGATAGATGCACTTTTATGATGGATAGATGCACATTTATGATGGATAGATGCACTTTAATGATGGATAGATGCACATTTATGATGGATAGATGCACTTTTATGATGGATAGATGCAGTTTTATGATGGACAGATGCACTGCTATGATGGACAGATGCAGTTTTATGATGGACAGATGCTCTTTTATGATGGATAGATGCACTTTTATGATGGACAGATGCACTTTTATGATGGATAGATGCACATTTATGATGGATAGATGCACTTTTATGATGGACAGATGCACTTTTATGATGGACAGATGCACTTTTATGATAGACAGATGCATTTTTATGATGGATAGATGCTCTTTTATGATGGACAGATGCATTTTTATGATGGATAGATAGTTATTTCAGGTGGGGATCATCAACATTTGCTTCTTAGACATCCTAAAGTACTGTAAAAGTAAAAAAGTTAAAAAAGATATATCAATAGGGTCCTAAGGGCAGGAGTTCCAGTGATCCAATGTCACAATTTATTTTTACATTTTTTGGTGTTCATTTGAGTGTTTATGCACTATACATCATCTAATCATGGCTTGATGATGAATTTAGGGTCTCAGATATGTCTACCATAAGAGAGCGTGTCTTGTTCCGCTGTAGAGTGGGAGCATTCGTGGAATTTCCAGAGAGTTGGGGGCATCAAATCCAGGTTTCACCTCCTGCATCATGATCCCACCGGTCCAGTTCACCACATTTGAGCCATGAATGTTTGTCGTTATTTTGTTCAGATTGTCCCACTCAAGATGAAACACATAATAATAATAATAATGAAAGTATAATTAATTAATTATTAAGCATAACATTTTTTTATTTTTTCCACTTAACAGAAACCTGGAGAGACCCATATCTGCCAGTTAATGTGGGCTTCCATAATGCTTAATGCTCTTCACCAAGAAAGATCTTTCTAATTGTGTGTTGGTGCATCATGTAGACTATGTATTTGTGTAGTTAGTTCAAAAATGTATGTTAAATAAACCTCACATTACCAGTGAATCCTAATTACATGATGTGAATTTTAATTAATGCATATTTTTGGAACACGTTGTATCTTAAAATGTATTATTTAATTAAAATATCTATGTTATATTTTTAATGTGCAACAATTGACGTTGGAAACAAGCTCAACATGTGCTCAACAATAATTTACATAGCCAGTTATGAAAAATGGAGGATATCAATCAAATCGAAAACTAAAGGAGAAAAACAGTCTATAGGCCTAAATGCCTATAGGCCTAAATGTGCTTTTTTGGATATCCAGGGTGCAAACAATATAGCCAGAAAATACCTACATGTGACAATATTTCAGGTGGGGATCATCAACATTTGCTTCTTAGACATCCTAAAGACTGTAAAAATACAAAAGTTAGAAAACATATATCAGAGGGGTCCATAGGGGAGGAGTTCCAGTGATCCAATGTCACCATTTTTTAATATTTTTTGGTGTTTATTTGAGTTTTTATGCACTATACATCATTCGAATCAAGACAATCCTCATATCTATCAATTCCTCATGCCAAGACAAAGAGAAAATGGGGAAGATTGTGTAACAAACAACATTTGTCTCCTCTTTTCCAGCTCACAAAATCAATAACTTCTACTTCACATTGAGTGAAGTTAAGTTTTTCAGGGCCCAAGCCCTGAAGGGGCGAAGGCCCTATTGTTTTCCTTCCGATTATTATTATTAGGGCCCAAGCCCTGAAAGGCGCAGAGCCCTATTGTTTTCCTTCCGATTGGGGCGAAGGCCCTATTGTTTTCCTTAGGCATTATTAGGGCCCAAGCCCTGAAGGGCGAAGGCCCTATTGTTTTCCTTAGGATTATTAGGGCCCAAGCCCTGAAAGGGCGAAGGCCCTATTGTTTTCCTTAGAATTCTTATTAGGGCCCAAGTCCTGAAAGGGCGCAGAGCCCTATTGTTTTCCTTCCGATTATTTTTATTTTTTTCAGGGCCCAAGCCCTGAAAGGGCGAAGGCCCTATTGTTTTCCTTAGGATTATTAGGGCCCAAGCCCTGAAGGGGCAAAGGCCCTATTGTTTTCCTTAGGATTATTAGGGCCCAAGCCCTGAAAGGGCGCAGAGCCCTATAGTTTTCCTTCCGAATATTTTTTTTTTTTTTTTTCTAGCAACTATTCTGGCACTTTTGGGGCCCTTAACATGCTCGAAAACTCTTGAAACTTTGCACACGGGTCAGAACCCGCGGCCATCAGAGCCCCTGAAGCTGGTACCCGGGCGTGGCAGGGCGGCTCGTCAGCGCCCCCTGGAATGGGGTCCGAACACCTGGTCCATAACTCAAACACACTTGCATGTAATAATATGAAACTCGGTACACATGTCGATAGCAGAATTTCATCTATACCTCGCGTTCTTACTTTTTACCCCAGCCCAACAGGAAGTCGGCTATTGAGGTTTTTTTGTAAAACACACGCAATGAACTTTTAAATACTCCTCCTAGAGCTCTGATCCAAATTCGACGAAACTCGGTCAGCGTGAAGTCAAGACATTGAGGATGAAAGTTTGCGTGGGGATTTTTGATATCTCGAACGGTTTGGCCGTCAGCGAGGAAATGAAACTATGGCGAGAAACGTGAAACAGGAAGTGTGTCATAACTTCAGCATACATTAACTGATCTGGATGAAACTTCAGCAGTGCGTTCGCTGTAAGAGGACGATCACATGGATGTGACTATTGTGAGTCAAATATATAGCGCCACCAACTGGCAGCAGAAAGTGTTTCACTTTCAAAATGCTTTGAAATCACACTCTTACTTTTACCCGATTTGCTTCAAACTTCATCTGTATAATGTAAACACACGCCAGATGAAGAGCTGTGAAAGCATTATTCAATATCTAAGATAATGTTGCCATAGCAACGCATCAAACTTTAACATTCCTTTTTTTTGATGATTTTGAGTCTCTTAGCGGCTTTTGGGGCCCTTAATGGGTTTGAAAACTCTTGAAACTTTGCACGCAGGTCAGATCCCACAGCCATCAGAGCCGGGCTAGAAGATGGTACCCGGGTGTGGCAAGGGGGCTAGACAGCGCCCCCTGGAACGGGGTCCAAAAACTTGGTCCATAAATCAAACACGCTTGCATGTAATAATATGAAACTCAGTACACATGTTGATCTCATCGTTTCATATATTCATATATTCTCCTCAAGCCGGACAACTTTCTAATTTACACTCATGAGCTAGGACCCACAGAAAGTCAGATATTTTGGTTTGAAAATGTTGAGTGTCTCTCTGAGCCTACACTTCTGTATGGCAAGCCCTTTTAACATTTAAAAGCTAAGTTTGACTATTCGTAATTAACATTGTAGATATCAACAACGTCTTTCTAGTCGTAATTACATTTTGGATAGTTTGTATTATCATTTAAGATATCTGTAACGTAATTGTGACTAGTCGAAACGACAGATAGAGTATGGCAAGCCGTTTTAACATTTAATCATTTTAACCTACTAGTCTCTATTTTCATGCTACTAGTACTTATTTTTTAGATACTAGTATCTATTCCATTAAGTACTAGTACTTATTCATTAGCTACTAGTGCTTATTCTTTAGATACTAGTGCCTTTTCTTTAGATACTAGTGTTTATTCTTTAGGTACTAGTACCTTTTTAAAGATACTAGTACTTATTCATTAGACACTAGTCCTTATTTATTAGATACTAGTACTTATTCATTAGATGCTAGTCCTTATTCATTACATACCAATGCTTATTAATTAGTTACTAGTACTTATTCATTAGATACTAGTACCTATTAAATAGATACTAGTACTTATTCATTAGACACTAGTACTTATTTCAATGGTGACTAGTAACTATTCTTTTGTTACTACTAGTCACATTTTTTCCATTGACTTCTATGGTGATCTGTCATTCAGATATCAACTATTCAGTTCTGACTAGTATATTAGTATGTATTCCAATTGTGGAATACATACTAGTATGTATTCCAAAGCAAGGGTTACGTTTTTGCACGTCGTGCAGAATAACCCTAAAGGCACCAAGGTGGCGGTGCCACCGGCTTTATATATGTATGTATATATATATATATATAAATATGAGCTGCGAGCAGCGATGGAGGGCCAAAGCCGGCGGTACCGCCATCCCGGTGCCTTTAGGCACCGGGGTTGCGGTGCCACCGGCTTGGGCCCGCAATCGCTGCTCGCAGCTATATTTATTTATATATATATATATATATATATATATATATTTTATTTTTTTTTTTTTTTTCTAGCGAATATTCGGGCACTTTTGGGACCCTTAACATGCTGGAAAACTCTTGAAACTTTGCACACGGGTCAGAACCCGCGGCCATCAGAGCCGGGCTGAAGATGTTACCCGGGCGTGGCAGGGGGGCTCGACAGCGCCCCCTGGAACGTGGTCCGAACACTTGGTCAATAACTCAAACACGCTTGTGTGTAATAATATGAAACTCGGTACACATGTCGATCTCATCGTTTCATCTATACCTCACACTCTTATTTTTTACCCCAGCCCAACAGGAAGTCAGATTTTTGTGGTTATTTTTAAAACGCACGCAATGGAATTTTATATACTCCTCCTAGAGCTTTGATCCACATGGAACGAAACTCACTCAGCCTGAAGTCAAGACATAGAGGATGAAAAATTGCGAGGGGATTTTTGATATCTCGAACGGTTTGGCCGTGGCGAGGAAACGAATTTATGGCGAGAAACGTGAAACAGGAAGTGTGTTATAACTTCAGCATACATTAACTGATCTTGATGAAACTTCAGCAGTGTGTTCGCTGTAAGAGGACGATCACATGGATGTGACTATTGTGAGTCAAAGTTAAAGCGCCACCAACTGGCAGCAGGAAGTGTGTCACTTTCACAATGCTTTGAAATCAACCTCTTATTACAACCTCCAAAAGTCGGGTTGTTAGTTTTTTCTACAGTTACAAAAATCGGTATGTATATTGCACTCCTCTGAGCCGGACAACTTTCTAATTGACACTCATTAGCTAGGTCAGATATTTTTGCTTGTATGTAGTCATGCTCTCTCTGAGCCTACAGTACGTCTCTATCTCTGAGCCTTTGCCTGTCTCTGTGTGTGTGGGTTTGTAGGGGGAGGGGGCTTAACCATTTCACTGCTGTGTGCCTGTATAAAAAAATACATTTCTTAAGCCTGGTATGTTTTAAAAAAGTTTTTATTTTAATTTTGTATAAGTAAAGGCATAATATAACCAGTTTAATTGTAGTGCATTGACAATAGTTTTATATAATTAGTTTATTAATTAAATTAACTTGGTCCATAAACTTGATCTGAAAATTTGGTCCATAAATCAAACACACTTGCATGTAATAATATGAAACTCGGTACACTTATAGATTACATCAGGTCAAACAGCTTTCGTGCTCTAAGTTTTTACGACAGTTCAAATGGAAGTTGGGAATTATGGGTTGTTTGAAAAAATCTCATAGGAGAAATACATCAAATTTCAACGCATGTGTTTACCAATCACCACCAAACTCGGTGTGCATGAAGTCAAGACATTGAGGATGCTCAATTCCGGACGGATTTTTGATATCTCGAACGGTTTGGCCGTGGCGAGGAAATGAATTTTATGACTAAAAAAGGACACATAAAATGTGTTATAACTTGGCTCGTTTTACCTATAGTCACAAAACTTGCCATGTATATTGTTCTTGTCAAGCCGATCAACTTTCAAATTAACAGTAAGAAGCTCAGACCAAAAGAAAGTCAGATATTGTAGTTTGAATGTGTATTTTGTCTCTTTCTTGTCTCTTGTCTGTCTCTGTGAGGGAGGGGAGGAGGGGGGGTGGGTTGCTGGTGTCTGTGTTTATGTGTGTGTGCGTGGGTGTGTGTGGCTGACTGTAGATTTTTCCTGCAAGTCCTTGTCTTTTTGCATAACAACTTTGTATTTTTTTTTAAATGACAAAATATGCATATAACCCTAATCTTTTAAATGTATAGTTTGGTTTAAATAAAAGTAAGATAAATTGGTAAACTACAAATTGGTAATTGAAGCTGAATGAATTTAAATCCTCCCAAAGCTGGGGCTACATTTTTGCACATCGTGCAGAATAACCCTAAAGGCACCAAGGTGGCGGTGCCACCGGCTTTATATATATATATATATATATATATATATATATATATATATATATATATACTGCGAGCAGCGATGAAGGGCCAAAGCCGGCAGAACCGCCACCCCGGTGCCTTTAGGTAACTAAAGGCACCGGGGTTGCAGTGCCACCGGCTTGGGCCACGCAATCGCTGCTCACAGCTATATTTATATATATATATATATATATTTTTTTAATTCCTCTCTGTGTTTAACATAATTTCGCAATCGATGAATATTAACTTGTGGGCGTTTCACAGACTATTTATGGGCAACTATGGGCGTGACATGAAGCCGCAAAAAGCTGCACTACATTTAGAATTGATTGTGATTTATTAAGGGAAAAATGCATAGGATGTGTGTGCGCACGGTTTTATAAATTTGAATATTTCTGTGCGTACGCACATCCTATGTTTTAGTGCGTACGCCACTTCTGATGCAAATCCTACGCAAAGTTTTATAAATGATGCCCCTGGTCGTCCCAAACGTCTTCCATTTTAAGGATTATGGAGGCCACTGTGCTCTTAGGAACCTTAAGTGCAGCAGAAATTTTTGTAAACATGGCCGGATATGTGCCTTGCCACAATTCTGTCTCTGAGCTCTTCAGGCAGTTCCTTTGACCTCATGATTCTCATTTGCTCCGACATGCACTGTGAGCTGAAAGGTCTTATATAGACAGGTGTGTGGCTTTCCTAATCAAGTCCAATCAGTATAATTAAACACAGCTGGACTCAAATGAAGGTGTAGAACCATCTCAAGGATGATCAGAAGAAATAGACAGCACCTGAGTTAAATATATGAGTGTCACTGCAAAGGGTCTGAATACTTAGGACCATGAGATATTTCAGTTTTTCTTTTTTTAATAAATATCAATCAAAAATATCAATAATTCTGTGTTTTTCTGTCAATATGAGATGCTGTGTGTAGGCTACAATAATGAGGGAAAAAACTAAATTAAATGATTATAGCAAATGGCTGCAAAATAACAAAAGAGTGAAAATTTAAGGGGATCTGAATAGAGGGAATGCATTGACGTCACTTCCCGCCGGAACAACCCCCCTCAGCCTGACTGAGTGGCAAAAGATCTGCTGCGTGACTGGATTTAATAGGGGAAACTGCGAAAATGCGACTAAAACAAACAATTATATCAATTTAAACTAAATGTTGGACTCAATATAGTGTTCCTTCCAACTTACTAAAGATCCAGTGATCCATGGATATTATTGACATGCAGCCAGGAATCGTGTTGCCTGACATTTATGTTTGCCTGATTTCGACGCCAGAGAAATAAAAGCAATATAGACGGTAAACATAAAGCAAATTTGCCTGTGAACGCTTTATATAAATACAATATAGGTAGGGCTAAATACAGGATAATCACTTATATCAGTGTTATATCATCATATCGTCCAGCCATAAAACTTTATAGTTTTGGGTTTTTTTTGGTCAGTGTTTATTAAGAAACATCCAATAATGCAGAATATGCAATGATAAATATATAATTGATGAGTTGTTAATATATATAACAATATAAAATATATGGGTATGGTTTTACAGCTAAATTCAGCATATTGACACAAAATGATAACTGCAGATCCACCTTTCGCTGACTGTCCAGTCCAGTTGTTTCTGTGAATTGCAGTGATCCATTTGCTCCTCTTTCTATAGCAGTCTGTAAAAATATACCTCAGATTTTTTGTCAAATCTAGTTGTACAGTCAATCGCAAAGCTATTTCCCACTTTATATGTGTTGTGTTTGTTTTTTGCAGCAATCACGCTGAACACATATACAGCCACTCAGTCTTTTTGCCACTCACTGTGAGAAACACGCGCATTCCCTCTATACTTTCCGTACCCACTGTAATTGTATTACATTTGATTTTTAGATATAGTTGTTACGTTTTTTTTTTTCATTTTTAATCATGATTTAAAATTGTAAAATATATTTCAAGATAATAGTTGAATTATTTATTGTTTTTAAGTATTAAATAAAAGGCAATATATTTCCCTTAGCCTACTGCCTTACACCTTGTATGCATGTGAGTGTGTCACCATTAGGTTCAGTTTGTTTATTTATCATAGACTGTTTGTTTTCATTAGTCACATGTGTTCCTTTATTACACTCATCACTTACCATGGACATTAGCACTAATCATTTCAACTGTTCATTATTTTGTCACCACCACCATGTATTTACGTTCCTCCTTGTGCACTCTTCAGTTGTCTGGTATTGTTCGTGTTTATGTTTACACGCTGTCTCGCATGTTGGCTGTCTAGTTGTATCATTAAATTTTTTTGTTGCCCCCCCCCCCTCCCCCTAAAAAATATATATAATAGAATATGCTTGATAAACAGTTTTTTTCCCTCTCAACAATCAATTGTTTTAATTATGCTGTTGTTTTTTATTATGAAATCAGGACAGTTGTATCATTCTATAATTTTTGACTTCATTTTTTGATTGCAATTTGAATTCATTTGATTAAATTAATAAATAGGACAAAACAATCTGTGTCATGTCATTAAACAACTAACCACATGGCCAGATCCGTTAAAAAGCTGTGAAATGTTTTTCTTTGTAAGTAGAGATACAAGCCCCTCTTACCTTGTATCATGCATAAAATGATAAGAAGTTTGCAAGTTGCCTCTGTCATCAGAAACTCCATGTCTGAGTCCAACAGTCTTAACAAAAAGAGTCAACCACCGCAGCAGAAGAGATACAAGATACAGGAAATGATCCACACCACCAGATCAGACAGGAACTGGTTTATTTTCATAGTCTAGCAAGATTTACGAGAAGGGTCTGACTGCAGAGCCGCAGTTTCACCCTGCGCATGCGCAGTTTCACTATAGCAGTTTTATCCGCGTGTTTTGAATAAGTTATTCAATTGTCTTCACTGCAGTCAGTTCAGCAGTGCTGTAGGACAAATCATTCTTTTATTTAACATATATTCATGTCGCAGCAAACTTGCTATGACAGTAGCACCAGGCCGTTAAAAAAACACGGTAAGGATATTTTGTTGTCTTGTTTTCGGAACACTTTAACGTCCTGATTGATTAACGTCCTGATTGATATATATAACTGCGAGCAGCGATGAAGGGCCAAAGCCGGCGGAACCGCCACCCCGGTGCCTTTAGGTAACTAAAGGCACCGGGGTTGCGGTGCCACCGGCTTGGGCCGCAATCGCTGCTCACACTATATTTATATATATATATATATATATTTTTTTTAATTCCTCTCTGTGTTTAACATGATTTCGCAATTCGATGAATATTAACTTGTGGGCGTTTCACAGACTATTTATGGGCAACTATGGGCGTGACATGAAGCCGCAAAAAGCTGCACTACATTTAGAATTGATTGTGATTTATTAAGGGAAAAATGCATAGGATGTGTGTGCGCACGGTTTTATAAATTTGAATATTTCTGTGCGTACGCACATCCTATGTTTCATGCGTACGCCACTTCTGATGCAAATCCTACGCAAAGTTTTATAAATGATGCCCCTGGTTCGTACCCAACGTCTTCCATTTAAGGATTATGGAGGCCACTGTGCTCTTAGGAACCTTAAGTGCAGCAGAAATTTTTGTAAACATGGCCGGATATGTGCCTTGCCACAATTCTGTCTCTGAGCTCTTCAGGCAGTTCCTTTGACCTCATGATTCTCATTTTGCTCCGACATGCACTGTGAGCTGAAAGGTCTTATATAGACAGGTGTGTGGCTTTCCTAATCAAGTCCAATCAGTATAATTAAACACAGCTGGACTCAAATGAAGGTGTCGAACCATCTCAAGGATGATCAGAAGAAATAGACAGCACCTGAGTTAAATATATGAGTGTCACTGCAAAGGGTCTGAATACTTAGGACCATGAGATATTTCAGTTTTTCTTTTTTTAATAAATATCAATCAAAAATATCAATAATTCTGTGTTTTTCTGTCAATATGAGATGCTGTGTGTAGGCTACAATAATGAGGGAAAAAACTAAATTAAATGATTATAGCAAATGGCTGCAAAATAACAAAAGAGTGAAAATTTAAGGGGATCTGAATAGAGGGAATGCATTGACGTCACTTTCCCGCCGGAACAACCCCCCTCAGCCTGACTGAGTGGCAAAAGATCTGCTGCGTGACTGGATTTAATAGGGGAAACTGCGAAAATGCAACTAAAACAAACAATTATATCAATTTAAACTAAATGTTGGACTCAATATAGTGTTCCTTCCAACTTACTAAAGATCCAGTGATCCATGGATATTATTGACATGCAGCCAGGAATCGTGTTGCCTGACATTTATGTTTGCCTGATTTGACGCCAGAGAAATAAAAGCAATATAGACGGTAAACATAAAGCAAATTTGCCTGTGAACGCTTTATATAAATACAATATAGGTAGGGCTAAATACGAGATAATCACTTATATCAGTGTTATATCATCATATCGTCCAGCCATAAAACTTTATAGTTTTGGGTTTTTTTTGGTCAGTGTTTATTAAGAAACATCCAATAATGCAGAATATGCAATGATAAATATATAATTGATGAGTTGTTAATATATATAACAATATAAAATATATGGGTATGGTTTTACAGCTAAATTCAGCATATTGACACAAAATGATAACTGCAGATCCACCTTTCGCTGACTGTCCAGTCCAGTTGTTTCTGTGAATTGCAGTGATCCATTTGCTCCTCTTTCTATAGCAGTCTGTAAAAATATACCTCAGATTTTTTGTCAAATCTAGTTGTACAGTCAATCGCAAAGCTATTTCCCACTTTATATGTGTTGTGTTTGTTTTTTGCAGCAATCACGCTGAACACATATACAGCCACTCAGTCTTTTTGCCACTCACTGTGAGAAACACGCGCATTCCCTCTATACTTTCCGTACCCACTGTAATTGTATTACATTTGATTTTTAGATATAGTTGTTACGTTTTTTTTTTTCATTTTTAATCATGATTTAAAATTGTAAAATATATTTCAAGATAATAGTTGAATTATTTATTGTTTTTAAGTATTAAATAAAAGGCAATATATTTCCCTTAGCCTACTGCCTTACACCTTGTATGCATGTGAGTGTGTCACCATTAGGTTCAGTTTGTTTATTTATCATAGACTGTTTGTTTTCATTAGTCACATGTGTTCCTTTATTACACTCATCACTTACCATGGACATTAGCACTAATCATTTCAACTGTTCATTATTTTGTCACCACCACCATGTATTTACGTTCCTCCTTGTGCACTCTTCAGTTGTCTGGTATTGTTCGTGTTTATGTTTACACGCTGTCTCGCATGTTGGCTGTCTAGTTGTATCATTAAATTTTTTTGTTGCCCCCCTCCCCCTAAAAAATATATATAATAGAATATGCTTGATAAACAGTTTTTTTCCCTCTCAACAATCAATTGTTTTAATTATGCTGTTGTTTTTTATTATGAAATCAGGACAGTTGTATCATTCTATAATTTTTGACTTCATTTTTTGATTGCAATTTGAATTCATTTGATTAAATTAATAAATAGGACAAAACAATCTGTGTCATGTCATTAAACAACTAACCACATGGCCAGAATCCGTTAAAAAGCTGTGAAATGTTTTTCTTTGTAAGTAGAGATACAAGCCCCTCTTACCTTGTATCATGCATAAAATGATAAGAAGTTTGCAAGTTGCCTCTGTCATCAGAAACTCCATGTCTGAGTCCAACAGTCTTAACAAAAAGAGTCAACCACAGCAGAAGAGATACAAGATACAGGAAATGATCCACACCACCAGATAGACAGGAACTGGTTTATTTTCATAGTCTAGCAAGATTTACGAGAAGGGTCTGACTGCAGAGCCGCAGTTTCACCCCAGCAGTTTCACCCTGCGCATGCGCAGTTTCACTATAGCAGTTTTATCCGCGTGTTTTGAATAAGTTATTCAATTGTCTTCACTGCAGTCAGTTCAGCAGTGCTGTAGGACAAATCATTCTTTTATTTAACATATATTCATGTCGCAGCAAACTTGCTATGACAGTAGCACCAGGCCGTTAAAAAAACACGGTAAGGATATTTTGTTGTCTTGTTTTCGGAACACTTTAACGTCCTGATTGATTCCGTTGTTTTTCGAAATGCAATTTGCCATTTCAGCATATCTCCCATCAACTCAATATGACATCCTGTGGGGTCTTCATGATTATATGGTAAGTTACTGGACTTTTATCAGTCTGTCTGTCTCCAGTCTGTTATATCAAAAATGAGGTTTACGAGTGCAATACTTGTCATAATTATCACATGTGCAGTTAAGTGTATTGCAGTAGATGCACGAGTGGGGGGAAGCTGCGGCTGGTGCGGCTTTAAATGAACAGAGCTGAATATTCATACTCTCTCCACTGTAGATTCCCGTCACGTCTCATTTAAATATGTGAACCAACAGTACATTCTAATAATAAGAATGAAAGAAGCTGAAGACACTGAAGGAAAAGAGGGCATACTGCATCCATACTAATCTGCTTTGTCTACCAATCCATGCTGAAGTGCTCCTGAGCCAGTGAACCGAGGCCAGGCCAGGCCAGACTTGCCGATACAGGAAGAACGGTTGGCCTGTTCTTTCCCTTTGAAATTGCCTTTTTATCCAATAAATAAACTTGAGATTCCTTTTACTCTGTTGTCCATCGTCTTTGAGCTGTGGGGTAGCTCCCCAGGGGAGGAAGATACGGTAGAAGGGGGAGAGGTCGGCTGGCAAACAGTTCCCCACCCAAAAAACCCTCCTTATGACACATTTCCAGTTGATATTGAAATAATAAAGGGTCTCAATTAAATATGTGCAGTGTCGCATGTTTACTGTAAATAGTCACATGACTAATATTGATACATTTGCAATTATTCAACTCAAAGCACGCAGGAGAGGCGGAACATACAGGAGAGGCGGAACATGCAGGAGAGGCGGAGCACACAGGAGAGGCGGAGCACGCAGGAGAAGTAGGAACACGCAGGAGAGGCGGAGCACGCAGGAGAGGTAGGAACATGCAGGAGAGGCAGAGCCCGCAGGAGAGGCGGAGCACGCAGGAGAAGTAGGAACATACAGGAGAGGCGGAGCACGCAGGAGAGGAGGAGCACGCAGGAGAGGTGGAAGACACAGGAGAGGCGGCTGCACTTAAACGGTAACTAAACCCCTGGTCAGAGCCTGACTCCACCCACTGGCAATATTTGAAAAATGCTGAAAAAATGGGCAGACCCCAGCGGAGATAGAAGTAACAGTGACAGTGACGCAAGTAGCTTTTCAACAGAGCGGTCATTTGAAATCAAGGACTCTTCTCCCCCACCTTCAAGGCCCTGTGTCCACAGACGCTGGCTCAAACTACGAACAGGAAAGCATAAAGAGACGTGGCAAATATAATTTAGTTCAAAATATATTTATAGAAAAACTGTATATTTGTGTATAAAGGCAGGTATCATAGTTTTATAACTGATTTCCGGTCCCGCCCACTCCCCGCTGACATTTTTTTCTCTCCTGTTCCTGTGATACATAGTGATTTTGTTTCCCATCCCATCCCAAAAAAATGTCAGCCTCTACTCTCTGACTTGCAGTGGTTTTGACGAAACAAGATGACTTTTAAACTGCCGAGGGCGGTGAGTAGCTCGTACCAGCTCACATGGTGAGCTGGAATCTGCTTACCTGCGTACGTCACAAGAGAACTGCAAACATCCAATAGGAAAATTCAACTGCAGTTGCCACCGTTCAAACCTGAAGAGGGCAGCACTCAGACATTTTTACACCATATATTGTAGAATTAAAATACTTTACACCTAAATGTCAAAAAGTTACTCAAATCAATGATCAGCACTAATAAACCCCATTCTTACAGATCATTCACTTAAAAAAGTTGTTTTAGGGTTTAGTTACCCTTTAAATCCTGTTTCATCTCTACTGCAACCACCTTGTATCATGACTTGTTTTTCATGTACCATCCCAGTTGTGAAGAACTTCAGTGTGAGGATATGTTATAATTTTCAGTTTCTATTGCCTATTCCAATCTCTGTGATAGTGCAATCCATTTATAGTAGGAATGAGAGATTGGAGGCATATCCATCAAAGAATTAAAAAGCATCAGCAACGTTTGGTCTACCGAAATTGTGCCAAGGATACTTCTTGAGCACCAGCAAAGCAAACATGAACCATTTCCATTGTTGCCGGCAAATGTCTGCACACCGAGAGCAGGTTCGTAAGAGGCGTCAGGTAGGGCTGTCACGATAACTATTTTTTTGTGTTCGATAAATTGCACCAAAACTAATTTTAAATTATATTATTGTAATTTTCTGACCATTTTATGCCACTGATTACATAATGGCAATATGACAATATAGTGGCAAATAATGCAAGTACACTCTTACAAAGAACGTTTTATTCTTCAGAATACTTAACATTGAAATCAGAATGTGAAAAAATATATCCTACATAAATAAAACAAATAAAATAATAAATACACCTTTGTTAACAAAAAGGTGCAAGGTACAAAGGTGCAAGTAACACGTTTAACAAAGTCAGTTTAAACTTTTAAACTGTCTCACACAAAGGCACAGATGCATCACCAGGCCATTTCTGCCGCCAGATCAGTTTTTTAATTGTTAGGTAGATTCCGAGAAAATAATACCAACATGTTTACCTTGTGGGGCTTAAGTGTAGGATCTTTCTGGGGTAACAATGTCACCAGCTGTGCTAAACATACTTTCTGAGCTCAGGGCTCGTTGCACAAATGCATGTATAACTTTGGCTTGGCTATTAGGGGAAATCTTCTATGGTTATCACGCTGACCACATCAAGGGATCAGATGATGCATCAACTGCTTTTAACTGGAGGAAATCGGTCAGCTCTGCATCAGCCTGCACTCTGCCCGAGTCTAGCATTTTTTCACATGGTTGTAAGACAGTCACATACATACCATTTTTTTAAATAGCTGTTGCATGCAGCCTGCTTATTTTATTTCACCATTTGTTAGTGAATGTGGGTGTATGGGTGGGGTTGTGTAGGTGTGGTAATGTGTCTGTGTGGCTACAGTGCCAGGGCTAAAGTGTAACGATATGCGATATGAAACCGAAATTGCGATTCACGACACTCAGATCCACGAACCTGCAGAATACGCGGAATGCGCATGAACCATGCATTCATGCGTGACAAAAAAAAATCTTTAACTTTTCAGGAGGCAAAATATATATTTTTTTGTAATTCTATGAATTACACTGTGACAAGTGAATTACACTGCTACAAATCTGACAAGGAAGGGTTGGCTCTCCACAGAACATAAAATATTCATTTTATTTTATTTTTCATGTTCGCATTTACAGTGGGGCCAAAAAGTATTTAGTCAGCCACTGATTGTGCAAGTTTCTCCTACTTAGAATAATGAGAGAGGTCTGTAATTTTCATCATATGTACACTTCAACTATGAGAGACAAAATAAGAAAAAAATCCAGGAAATCATATTGTAGGATTTTTAAAGAATTTATTTGTGAATTATGGTGGAAAATAAGTATTTGGTCACCCACAAACCAGCAAGATTTCTGGCTCTCGCAGACCTGTAACTACTTCTTTAAGAAGCTCTTTGTCCTCTTCTCATTACCTGTATTATTGGCACATGTTTGAACCCGTTATCTGTATAAAAGACACTTGTCCAAAGCCTCAAACAGTCATACTCCAAACTTAACCATGACCAAGACCAAAGAGCTGTCAAAGGACACCAGGAAAAAAATTGCACACCTGCACCAGGCTGGGAAGAGTGAATCTAGAATAGGCAAGCAGCTTGGTGTGAAAAAATACTCTGTATGTCTTGGACACTCGGGTGAAGAGAGGGACGGAGCTGTCAACTGATCACCACCTGGTGGTGAGTTGGATCCGATGGCGGGGAGGAAGCTGGACAGACTCGGCAGACCCAAGCGTACTGTTGTAAGGGTTTGCCGGGAACGTTGGCTGAGTCCCCTGTTAGAGAGATCTTCAACTCCCACCTCCGGCGGAGCCTCGAGCAGATCCTGAGGGAGGCTGGAGATATTAAGTCCGAGTGGACCATATTCTCCACCTCCATTGTCGAAGCGGCAGCTCTGAGCTGTGGCCATAAGGTCTCCGGTGCCTGTCGAGACGGCAATCCCCGAACCCGGTGCTGGACACTGGAAGTAGTGGACAGTGCCTTTGGGTTGGCAGACCAGGGTGGTGCTCGTCCCTCTTTTTAACAAGGGGGATCACACTTCCCAGCCTCCCTTGGGAAGTCAATGCCAGGGTACTGGAGAGGAGAATACAGCCGATAGTGTAACCTCGGATTCAGGAGGAACAGTGCGGTTTTCATCCAGGCCGTGGAACACTAGACCAGCTCTATACCCTCTACAGGGTGCTGGAGGGTTCATGGGAGTTTGCCCAACCAATCCACATGTGCTTTGTGGATTTGGAGAAGGCATTCAACTGTGTCCCTTGAGACGGCCTGTGGAGGGTGCTCCGGGAGTATGGGGTCCGGGGTCCTTTGCTAAGGGCTGTCCAGTCCCTGTATGACTGAAGCAGGAGCTTGGGTCGCATTGCCGGCAGTACGTCAGACTTCTTCCCGGTGCATGTTGGTTCATAATTTTTATGGACAGTATTTCTAGGCGCAGTCAGGGGCCGGAAGGTGTCAGGTTTGGGGACCACACGATTTCGCTCTCTGCTCTTTGCGGATGATGTTGTTGTGTTGGCCCCTTCAGACCAGGACCTTCAGCATGCACTGGGATGGATTGCAGCCGAGTGTGAAGCGGCTGGGATTAAAATCAGCACCTCCAAATCCGAGGCCATGGTCCTCAGTCGGAAAAGGGTGGCTTGCCCACTTCAGGTTGGTGGAGAGATCGGAGTTTAAGTATCTTGGAGTTTTGTTCACGAGTGAGGGAAAGATGGAACGGGAGATTGACAGACGGATTGGTGCAGCTTCTGCAGTAATGTGGTCGATGTACCGGTCTGTTGTGGTGAAGAAGGAGCTGAGCCGCAAGGCGAAGCTCTCGATTTACCGGTCAATCTACATTTCTACTCTCACTTATGGTCATGAGCTTTGGGTCATGACCGAAAGGACAAGATCCCAGATACAGGCAGCCGAAATGAACTTTCTCTGCAGGGTGGCTGGGCGATCCCTTAGAAATAGGGTGAGAAGCTCGTCACTCGGGAGGAGCTCAGAGTAGAGCCGCTGCTCCTCCACATCGAGAGGGGTCAGCTGAGGTGGCAGCTGACTGCTGCCCCCACAACCCGGCACCAGATAAGCGGAAGAAGATGGATGGATGGATGGGCCATCGTTGATGTGCTGGGTCAGAAAGAAGCAAATATCACAATGAGTGCTGCAATCTCAAGTGCTGGTTTGGTCCTGCAGAAAATCCAGATTGCTCCCTAGAACACAGAGTGCCGTCTTTTGTTTTTAGATGACCTCCACCAACAACTGGTGTCAGAAGCAGAACAGGTGGAAAGAAACATGAGGACATTTGTGATTACGTGGGACAATGTAACATTCCACCATTTACATGCAATCACAAACTGGTTTGCAGCACATCCAAGAATGATTTCTCTTTTTTTCCCTTCTTTTGTCAATGTATGTGATGTAGACGAGAATGTGGCTAAATGCTGAAGATCGTATACGATTAGACCAGAACTTTTTTTTATCATTTGTTTTATTTTTGCACACTTTAAACCAAAGGCCATGCATGTTTGTCTTTTTTGTTTTGTTGATCCCTGACAGAAATTTCATATTAAGGGTGCTCCGATTGATCGGTTGCCGATCACGATCGGCCGATAATTGCTTTGGGATGTGTGATCGGCGGTCTCTATAAAGGCCGATGCAGAAAAGCCGATCAGATGACACAAAACTTACTAGACAATTTTTTATGCCCTGGTAAAAATGGCTTCAGCTGTCTGGCAATTGTACAAGGTGTGTGAAAAAGCAATTCACTAGCAAAATATCTGCAATGTGTGTACCACGCCGCTGTCTGCTCGTCAAACTGTGATCAACATGTAAAGAAAAAATAGAGTCTGTCCCGCAACGGACGCGCGCGTCCGAGTGAAGACTGCGCAAGCTACAGAGAACACGTCCACTGATGGCCGCGGCAACGAGCGCTCAGGTTGAGTTCAAAAACTCATAATATATATGAAGCCATACTGTAGTATAATGTGAGATATTAGAAATTAATGTTTAAGTCATTAAATGCAAGTTCACGTAAACTTTTCCTCTCCGCTGTCAGTCATTCTCCATTCACGTTCAAACAGCGCATCGCCAGTCATTCTCCACTGAGCTTCAAAATAGCACAGCGCGCCGCGTTCGGCAACGATGAAAACTCTCTCCAAGATGAATAAATGTTAATATTATTATACTTGATCTGTAGATAAAGCTCTGGTTTTGCATAAATTGACTCTCTTGCTGTAGTACCTCAGTCATGTTCCTTTCTGTATCACAACACTGGAAAGCACTATCATTGTTCTTCACGCGCACAGTAACTGAAATGTAAAACTGTTAAAAGAAAAGGCTCAATAAACTATTGCATAGATAGATACTGTATAATACATTATGCATCGATGTATTTCCTTAGAACTTTTCCAAACGGACTCGAAGAGCTGCGCGCTGTGACTCATGTTGCCGCAAGCGCATCATTCAGCGCTCAAAATGCGCATAAGCGCTGTGTGCCGCACTCATAAATCTTTTCATAAGAGTCTTTCATAATCATATCATAATCATTTTGCGCAATGAAAGATTATTAATGGCATTTTTTTGTTCTGTCCCATCTATCATAAGTCGCTGCCTCATTAAACAGCTGTGCTATACATTTGTGCTATATTTATTTTCTTAATTTTATAGTAGACTATAAAATAATTGGGCGCCTCCGGATCCCCCTAGAGGGGTAATATCCTTCTCACCTTTTTCACCCCTGACCCGTTTTCATGTCTGATAAATAAACAGGTGTAAACTCGTGATACATTGTCTACTCTTTATTGTAATACTTAATGTACATTGTTGTTAAATATAGTTTAATAATAATGCTACATGTCATGATAAATAGAAGGCTTCAAATAGACTCTATAATCGGTGATCGGTATCGGGTGATACAGCTTCCAGTAATCGGTGATCGGCCCCAAAAATCCTGATCGGAGCACCCCTATTTCATATTGATAATAAATCCTTTACTAGAGCAATTCTGTCACTTACTGTTTTTTTTCAGTTGTACATTCTATATAGTATTGACTCCTTCACATTTAGATATTATGTTGTCCACAAACTATCTAATGCACCATGGATTCACACACTCACACAAAATGTATTTCATACTGTATGTTCTATACAGATAAAACTAAAACATGAAGTACTGCAGTTTTTGTAATGCCACCAACTGTTAGTATTTTGACAGTCATTACGCTATGATTGACTGTTAGTCAATGTATATTGAAAAAGTTTTTTTGCATTTTGAAAAAGAGAGTTTATTCATTTAAGAAATTATTATGTATTCAATGTATTCATTTAAGAAAATGTGGTTTTAGGCAGAAAATTAACTATTTGGTTAATTGTGTGATGTAGGTGTGTTGCTGTGTTAAGAGTTTAGAAAAAGTATTTTAAGAATTGGCAAACGCTTCTTAAAAATTGGAAAAAAACCCTGTAATATCACTATTAGTAAGGAAATAATTATTTCTGTATAATATCAGTCTTTAAATGGAAGATATTTAAAGTGTACATAAAGTATACTTGCAATAGTCCCCTTTAACACATTCAAATATACTTAATTATATCTTTAGTTGGACCTCTACACTATTTTTTAATATTTTAATATTGTTTTTAATATTTTTAAGTGTTTTAATACTACTAAAGTTATTCATTTAGCACAAAATTAGTCCAATTTAGCAGATTTTAAGTATACAAATGTATTATGCCAACAGTACAATAGCAGGGTATTTATATTAAGTACATGAATATGTAAATGTATTTGTAGTATACTTAGCATTAAATACATGTATTTCAAATACATTTTAATATATTTATTTTTCAAGAGGGGCCATTCCCTACATATTAAAATTGAATTGCTTATAATGATTTTTACTACAACATTATTAATTTCATTGAGAACATGTAAATGATAGCTATTACCAATTCACCAGGCCACTTCAGTCTGAAGGTTTGTATCAAATGTTTTAGCCATTAAGTTTATTTTCATGTTTTAACATTACCGGTACATAGATTAATGTATGAATGAAAGTAGATTGATGAGTCCAAAACTTGAAACTGAAATTCAGTTATAATACAGATAAATCTTCCTGATGGCCTTAAAGCACCTTTTTGTTATTCTGGTCTGCTCCATACCCTTCAGTGTTTTACTCATTAAAAACATTCCTTCAAAGGTTTGCCTTGAGTCAACATTGAAAAAGGAACAAAGAGTGGGTGGGAATGCTGTGTTTTTATTCCCTGACGGTCAGATGAATAGACAGATTTCAGGCCATGTCTGAATTCAGCTCATTGTAATTTTATTTACAACAAGAAAGAACAGTATATTACAACATGATTGTTTGGGTGTGTTTAACAACGTAGGGCTTATAATTGTTAATAATTGTTCAGATGAAAATGGCATAGCCTGTTCTTTGTTGAAAAAAGAAGCCTAATGCTGAGAAGGTGATGGTTATAACCACTATAGTATTTACGGTAGTCCTTTGTGGTAGGGTGAATACGGTAGTTTCTGGTCTGATGTCCCCTTTATGAATGAAGTAGCGTTAGTTCAGTAGTAATGGCGGCGCGCACGCTGAATAGACAACGCCAGATAGGCTGCGGAGATTTCTGTTTTTGAGACTGTGAGTGTGTGCCTAAATTGCAAAACAGTTGTTGTAAGCTGTAGCTGTTATGAGGTACAACGTCGGATAGGCAGCAGTGATTTTCCTTTGTGGAGGTTGTAATGATGGTTTGTTCCTGGTTTGGAAAACAGTTATTGTAAGCTGTTGCCAGGAGCTGGTCTTTGTCACTGTTTTGAATAACTAAAGTTAAATCAAATTGAAGGTCTGCACTGATTTATTTAGGTGTATGAATCTCTTTTTTTATTTATTTATCAACTTGCTGCCATCTAAGCCTATTTATGTGATTGTGGTCAATAAATTGAATTGAAACGACAATTGGGTTGGGCATCTTGATGTGCATCATAGATGGGCTTTACAGTTTGGCGTCCACGAACAGGATTTTTGGTAGTGAGTTGATGAATGGTGCGGTTGGGATTCAAAACAGTGACATTGGCTAAGGAGTTGAGGTCTGCGGATCAAAAGACAAGGAACTTCTGCAGAACTGCTCCGGACCTAAAAAGTGTTGTTGCTGCAGTATGACCGACATCCAAATGATGGAGCATGAACTTGCTGCGTTGCGGGAAAGGTTGGTCAAGGAGAAAGCTTCAATGGATGAACTTAAACGACAGAATGAAGTACTGACTGCTCAGTTGCAACGAACTGTTACACCAGATCCTTTGCAAACGTCACATTCTTCTGCAGATGTGGGCCTGGCGGATTCAGCTGCTTCTCCGACCTCCACCAGTAGAGTTAGAACATCTGTTGAAGTGATTTATGTGCCTAAAGACAAGAAGATGTTAATGTTTTCGGGTGACCCAGGTACTATCTCATATTACGATTGGGCTGATGAAGTGCAGAACTCTATGAATTATCGGCAATATAGGGAAAGAGAACAAGCAGCTTTTCTCTATGATCATTTGGAGGGGGGAGCTAAACAAGAGATAAGATATAATGCAGCTGAGGTACGCAGGAGCCCTTCATTGATTTTAGAAGCTTTGAAAGAGGCGTATGGCCAGCCTTATTCTCTTACGGCTGCTCAAAAGCGTTTTTTCGAACCGAAACAGAAGGCAGGTGAGGGGTTGCGGGAATTTTCTCATTCACTGTTATCCCTGGCAGGAGACATTAATCGTTGTAATGGAGGAGTGGAGTTGTGTGGGGAAGAGACGATAAGAAGTCAGTTTGCAGAGAATGTAAGAGATCCTTCACTTCGTAGAGAATTAAAACGATTAATTAGACAAGATCCAAATATAAAATTCTCAGCTTTGCGGAGAGAGGCAATGCTGTTTTGGGAAGAGGATAATGTGCCTGATCGAGCCCCTACAGTTTAGTAACAGAAGGTGCAGCAGTGGAATGTTCTGGTATTCCTACAACAAAAACCCCTGCTAATACTGATTCTCTTCTTCTTGAACTTAAAGAGGCTCTGAGGAAACAGGAGGACAAGTTAGAGGGCCTTGCAAAACAGGTAGAAAGGATCCAGGTTTCTGAGGGCAGACGGGGGCGTAGGCCAAGACAGGAGCCCAGGTATGATTCAACAGGAAGACCTATTTGTTTTAGATGTCAGGGAGTAGGACATATTGCAAGATTTTGTTCAGACATGAAAACGGTTAGTGACAATGGCCATAAAACAACATCATCTGAGTCGGCCAGGGGGACAGCCGTTTCTGTTAATATGCAACAGGGAAACGAATTCCCACTGTAGTTCAGAGCCAGACTACGGGGGGGAACGGTCGGGCTCAGACGATTCAATCATTTGGGAAAAAGTATATAATGCACTTACAGGGCCAACTCCCGTGATGGATGTGTATATGGGAGGAGTACGTGTCCCATCTATGATAGATACAGGTTCTATGGTCACTATTATAACAGAGAGTTTTTTTAGGGAACATTTTGAGTGTAAAGGAGAGGGTGCCCTAAAGGAATGTGGGTGGCTGACCTTAAAGGCTGCGAATGGCCTTTCTATCCCATACTTGGGTTATTTAGAACTTGATATCAAAATTTTGGATCAGGTCTTTTCACAGCGTGGTGTTCTAGTAGTGAAGGATCCAACAGATCCTGTAACAAAATTGAAGAGGGAAACTGTTCCAGGGTTGGTGGGCATGAACATAATAAAAGATTGCAATGAAATTTTTCCTGGATCTTTTAATGTCATGCCTCCAGGACGGTGTGTTCAAGTGTATCAGGGTTTTGCAAAAGTGATGGCCCCCTTACCCATTACAGTACCAGCAGGTTCAATGTGTTTGGTTCCTGCTACAGGGTTTCAGAACACCTATGATCCCGATTATATTGCTTTGGTAGAGGGGTTGGAGGTGGATGAAGGGCTTCTACCTGGGGCCCTTATTGTGTCCCCAGGTTTGGTAAGGGTTCAGGGTGGCCAGCTAGCTGTTCCTATTGTAAATGCGGGTGCTTTAGATATCAGGTTGGCCCCCCATACACGGCTAGCACGCCTGCATGTAGCTGAGGTAGTAGCAGGAGGTTCAAAGTCTATTTCTTTTCGAAACATATGCCCAGGGGAGGTTCAGATTTCATTATGTTCAGAAGAGGCTTTTGTTTTTAGTCATGAGGTTGCATCTACTTTGCCACATGATTTTAATTTTGAATGTCCCTTTTTGGGAAGGCAACAGATAGTTCTGGTTAAAGCATTGCTGAATGATTATGCTGATGTGTTTGCTTTCAGTGATAGTGATTTAGGGTGCACTGCAATTATACAGCATGAGATACCAGTCACTGATGATGTTCCAGTTCGTCAGCGTTATCGCCGTCTCCCTCCAAGCCAATATGAAGAGGTCAAGGATCATATTAGACAGCTTTTGGAGCAGGGTATTATTAGTGAGAGTTGTAGTCCCTATTCCTCACCTTTGGTTATTGTCAAGAAAAAAGATGGCAATATGCGTATGTGCGTTGACTATAGGCAGTTAAATCTGAAGACAAGAAAAGATGCTTATCCTCTCCCTAGGATAGAGGAATCGCTTGATGCCCTTAGCGGGGCCCAGTGGTTTTCGACCTTGGACCTCGCTAGTGGTTACAATCAAGTGGAGGTTGTTGAGAAAGACAGACAGAAGACTGCTTTTTGTACTCCATTTGGTCTGTACCAGTTTAATCGTATGCCGTTTGGGCTTTGCAACGCTCCCGGGACTTTTCAGCGACTAATGGAAAGGATTTTAGGCGATCAACATTTTCAGTCTCTGCTTTTGTATTTAGATGATATAGTTGTGTTCTCGTCATCTTTTGAACAACATCTTTGTCGTCTTAAGTTAGTGCTGACACGTTTTCGGGAGTGTGGCTTAAAGGTAAAATGGAGTAAATGTTCACTTTTTCAACGGCAAGTGTCTTATCTTGGACATGTAATATCGGCTGAGGGGGTTGCAACAGACCCTGAGAAGACCCGGGCGGTGGCTTGTTGGCCTCGAACCAAGTACAGTAATGGAACTTAGATCCTTTTTGGGTTTTGCAGGATATTATAGGCGGTTTGTGAGAAATTTTTCTCAACTGGCAGCACCCCTGCATGCCCTGGTAGCATTGGCTACACCAAAGGCAGGTAAAGCAAAAACCACTAGAGTGCCCCTTCTGGAACTGTGGGGTTCTGAGTGTGAGTCTGCTTTTCAGGTGTTAAAGGAGAAGTTGGTTTCTGCCCCGGTACTTGGGTATGCAGACTTTACAAAGCCCTTCTGTTTAGAGATTGATGCTAGTCATCAAGGTTTGGGAGCAATTTTGTCCCAAGAGGGTGAGGGGGAAGAAGACCGATTGCGTATGCAAGTCGTGGGTTGAGGCCATCTGAGCGAAATATGGAAAATTATAGTGCTATGAAGTTAGAGCTGTTAGCACTGAAATGGGCAGTCACCGATAAATTTCGTGACTATTTGGTTGGTCACAAATTTGTGGTATTTACAGATAATAACCCGTTAAGCCATCTGCAGACTGCCAAATTTGGAGCTATTGAGCAGAGGTGGGTTTCCGAGCTGGCTAGGTTTGACTTCGAAATTCACTATAGACCAGGGCGTCAAAATGCTGGTGCAGATGCATTGTCACGGCAGACCCAGTTGGCTGTTGAGCCTGTGGTTGGAGGAAGCATATTCAATCAGCTGCAAGAGAATGACCATGCATTGGTTGTTAATGAGCAGACAACCACATGTAGCTTCCCTGTGTTTTCACCTGAGGTGTGGGCAACCCAACAGCAGGCCGATCCTGTTATTGCTAGTTTTCTGGTGTATTGGAGGCAGCAAGTTAAACCTGGCAGATTGGCAAAGGCTAAAGAAGATGGTAAGACCTTAGAACTTCTTCGGCAATGGGAGAAGTTGGTAGAGGAGGAAGGAGTGTTGTATCGCCATGTTGTCGATACTAGGCAAGGCCGAATTAAACAGCTGCTACTGCCCCAGAGCATGAAGGAGGAAGTCCTTCGGGGGCTACACGACCAACACGGCCATCAGGGTGTTGAGCGCACCTTTAAGCTGGTCAGAGCTAGATGTTATTGGCCAGGGATGTTTCAAGACATCGAAACTTACTGTAGGCAGTGTGAGAGATGTATTGTGGCAAAAGCCCCAGTGCCAAAGTTAGTAACAGAAACGGGCAGTTTGTTGGCTAGAAGACCATTTGAGATAGTAGCCATGGATTTTACAGTTCTAGAGCCTTCCAGTGATGGTAAGGAGAATGTCTTGATTCTCACTGACGTGTTCTCAAAATTTGTGGTTGCAGTACCTACCCGGGACCAAAAAGCAGTGACAGTGACAAAATCACTTGTTCGTGAGTGGATTCATAAGTATGGAGTTCCCCAACGAATTCATTCAGATCAGGGGAGATGTTTTGAGGCAGAGGTGGTTCGAAATTTATGTAAGATGTATGGGATTGGGCGGAGTCGAACTACCCCCTATCACCCACAGGGCAATGGCCAGTGCGAGAGGTTCAATCGAACCCTGCATAATTTGTTAAGGACTCTCTCCCCATCCAAGAAAAAGAGATGGGTAGAATATTTACCAGAAGTTGTTTTTGCTTATAATACAACTGAGCATGCGAGCACTGGCTATTGCCCATATTATCTGGTTTTTGGGCAATCGCCGAAGTTACCAGTTGATATTTTGTTTGGGGTAGGTCTGACAGATGCTACAGAGACAGTTGATGAGTGGGTGGTAGGGCATCAGGAGCGATTAAAAGAGGCTTATCAAAAAGCAAGGGGGCAGATGGAGCATGCTGCTGAAGTTAGGAAGAGACAGATTGGTCCACCTTCATTACAAAGCTCTTTGCAGGTGGGCCAACTGGTTTATCGTAAAAATCATAATTTTGCAGGAAGACATAAGATTCAGGATTTGTGGATGCCCATACCTTTTAAAGTGCTTGCTCAGCCAGATGACTCTAAAGCAGTGTATACAATTGCTCCTTTGGATGGATCGTGCCCGCCTAAAAATGTGCATCGAACAGAGTTGAGGCCATGTGGTCCAGGGATGGTAGCATCATTCAATGAGGATGTGCAGAGCCATAATGAGTTAGTTTCTGATAGTGAATCAGAGGAAGCATGGGTTGTTAGGGGAGAAGCCTTCACCGAATCATTGCCAGGGGTGGGAAGTAGATCTGAATCTGTGTCATCCAGTGAATCAAATGAAGAATTTGTGGAACAAAAGGACGTAGAAGATTTTCAAATAATTGAAATGGTTCAATCACCCCCAGCCAATTTGCGGCGCTCTAGTCGGAAAACAGCAGGGAGCCATTCTAACCCATTTAATTTACCCAGATCAGTTGTTGAATGAAGACGATGGGTCAGACCATTTTTTATAGGACATTGGGTTATTATTATTAATTATTATTATTTTTTTTTTTTTTTCGTACATGTGGCTATATTAATATGAATTGAAAGATCATCGGGACAATGATCAGTGGTAGGGGGGGTGAATGTGATAAGGTGATGGTTATAACCACTATAGTATTTACGGTAGTCCTTTGTGGTAGGGTGAATACGGTAGTTTCTGGTCTGATGTCCCCTTTATGAATGAAGTAGCGTTAGTTCAGTAGTAATGGCGGCGCGCACGCTGAATAGACAACGCCAGATAGGCTGCGGAGATTTCTGTTTTTGAGACTGTGAGTGTGTGCCTAAATTGCAAAACAGTTGTTGTAAGCTGTAGCTGTTATGAGGTACAACAACGCCGGATAGGCAGCAGTGATTTTCCTTCGTGGAGGTTGTAATGATGGTTTGTTCCTGGTTTGGAAAACAGTTATTGTAAGCTGTTGCCAGGAGCTGGTCTTTGTCACTGTTTTGAATAACTAAAGTTAAATCAAATTGAAGGTCTGCACTGATTTATTTAGGTGTATGAATCTCTTTTTTTATTTATTTATCAACTTGCTGCCATCTAAGCCTATTTATGTGATTGTGGTCAATAAATTGAATTGAAACGACAATTGGGTTGGGCATCTTAATGTGCATCATAGATGGGCTTTACAATTGTAACAATTACCTATTGAAATTAAGTCTTAAAATAACTTAAATTGTGTCAGCTTGAAAAGAGTTGCAAAATTGCATCTGTTCTAAATGTGTCTTTATTTCTTTTTCTCACTTTAATGCTCTGATCAACATGGAAAAGTGGATCAGCTTGCTTTGTGCAAAATCAAATGTTTTTTATTGAAAAATTGTGCCTCTAGGTGGGTTTGGGGGCATGCTCCCCTGCAAGAAAATTTTGGACATTTTAAAGGAGCTGTATGTAAGATTGTGGCCAAAACTGGTACTGCAATAACATTCAAAATACCGTAGAGCAGTGTATCCCCTTCCCCCGACTCTGAGGTTGCCAGATAGGCGGCAGGATTCTAACATTTTTTTTATCTAACACATTTGTAGCGGCTGACTGGTAGAGTCGGTGGAGGGTGGAGCATCATACCAAAACACAACATGACAACATCAACATCAGTTGAGGGCTGCAACTTTACTTTTTAAATGACAATATCCTGGCTGGACTACTGTTGTCAGTGATATAAGTATTTGAAATGAACATGATTTCTTAATGTCTAGTGATATATCAGGGCCATTTTATGATTATTTTAAATACATTTCTTACATACAGCTCCTTTAAGGTTAAATG
Organism: Hybognathus amarus; assembly: GCA_030378365.1. Taxonomy (NCBI): domain Eukaryota; kingdom Metazoa; phylum Chordata; class Actinopteri; order Cypriniformes; family Leuciscidae; genus Hybognathus; species Hybognathus amarus. Next base: position 49,914 of record JAQIUQ010000441.1, read on the forward strand.
CATCAATCTCGTGCTCTCTGAGAGATCAAAATTAAGAGCTTCAACCCATGAACTGCTCGTTGAACAAAGAAAAGTATTAATTTGTACCAGGACAATAAAGAGGGCTCAAACATCTTTTTAGTTATGAGCGTCTCAGTATGCATTACATTATCAATGGTGTTTTAGGATGCCAAACACTTATTATAATAGTGTAATAATGATTTATAATTATTCCTATGACGTACTGTAAAATCCATTTAGTCTATAAATGTACTATGTAAATGAAAATGAGTATTTCAAAAGTATATTTTAACCTACATTACACTATAGTATAGGAAAATGAAAATACTTTTGTCCTAATTTCTTCACTAGCAAGAAATAAACCCTTGAGCTTTTATTTAGGAGAAACACCAGATGACCATGATGATCGCGTGAGCAAAGTAATCACGCAGTACAAACTGGATGCTATTCGAATGTCAGTTATTACAGAGCCCGTCTAATGGAGAGCCTTGGCACTTCCTATTAGCTCCATTGTGTATCATCTTGGTTGCAGTTCCATTAGAATTCCACTGGAGGTGATTGCGGGCGAGAGCAGAATGAATGGGAGTCTATGGGGCTAAACGGCTAAATGTGTCTCTTTCACCTGCTTGTCGTTAAATAAACAGATTTTATTGTTGATTCCACAAGTTCAATATAGATTATAGGCCAAAAGTCGAATGAACGAGTACTTGTGTCCTTTCGATTTCTTACAGGTTAGGCCGTTGTTGGCCGGAACACGCTAGCAGTCTGCTAATGTGTGACGTCATCACATTTTTGAACGGATTTTTAGAACAGATAAGTGAACTTAAAAATGCAATTTTCAGCTGGGTGTATTATCTTAGCCCTCCCTTTTGAATGCAACTTTCAAATTACTTGACAAAAAATTACATCCTGAGAAAAGTGGATTTCTGGAGGTGAAACTCCATTGACTCCCATTCATTCTGCACTCGACCGCGAGCGCCCCCGCATGGACAGAAACGTGGTACTGCAGCTAGTCCAGAACCCGGAAGTAACCAGCCAGTGCCAATTCTCTTCAATTAGACATTCTCTGGTTATTATAATGGCACAACGTCTTATCATGGTTTCAATTTTAGTTTGTTGGCAAAATATAACGCTAGAGACCTTAATGTTAGGTTTTACATTTTACATCTTTACATATGTGTTGGGAAAAGGGAGAAGAGAGAGTTCGGCAAAAGGCAGATTCAGAACTCACGTTCAGCGCATCAGAAGCTGCTTTCAAGCACTTCACACCCAACGCATTCTCATCCCAAGGCGCCATATATGACACTTTTGCAAAAGCGTAAATATCCAATGCACATGGCACCTTTTCACGCCAAATGAGACTTCTGCCCGATTTATTTTTACGTCTCATTTGGCGCTAAAGGGTGCCATGTGCGTTGGATATTTACGCTTTTGCAAAGCTTGTGTTTGGGATGAGAGCGGGCTGTCACACCCTACGACCTACGCCACTGAAGCTGTTTCCAAACGGGCTCCGTTCTAGAAATATACGCTCCGTTATAGAAAATGTAAAAAAATAAAAAGTTTTCTTCCCCTCGCTTGGGCCCCAAGTGCACATGGCAAACTTCCAATAAATACATTTTATCAGACCGGCCCTCGCGGCCTCGGAAACACTACCGGCCCACCGGGAAAACTCCCGACTCTCCCCGATTGCCACTTCCGCTATTGCTGTCCGTCGATAAAAGGGTGAAAGAAAAACTGACGAGGTCCTGATATTGATGAAGGGGCGGAGATTTGCATCAGCTGTGTATGTGTGCTTGGCAATCAAGTGGTGTTTCAGACTGAACATGCTGTGATGATGATAGCTCAGTTCACAATGACAAAACACACAGATCACTTTGGTCTTGTCAATTCAACCATTTGGCAACTTTTTAGTAAAATAAAGTTTCCATTCAGAATCTTATTGGCATCCATTTCGAATGTCTCGATGCTCGTCATCCACTCAAAACGTAACGTTTACCAACTTTGGCCGGCTCGCAAGCCCAAACGAGTGTGTGCGGTGTGCCTGTTGTTTTGTTTCCGGTCTTGCTAGATCCACTTGCGCTTTGGGGTCGACGAAGCAACAAAGCGTCCTCCGTCACCGTATGGCGCGAACACTGTGTTTTATTGTGTGGCTCGCGCACACAACACTGTCTTCACTCAATCCGTTGCATATATCGCCGTGGATATTGTAGTACTGTATTGCTAAATCCCCCGACCACTTTGTCGGTCTCAGACAGCGAGACCTAGACAAGACCGAGAGGTCCGAGACCAAGACAAGACCAAAGACCGTCAAGACCGTGACAGAGACCGAGACCACGTAGAAGAGACCGCAAGACCGCACTCAAGACATACACCACTACTAGCTGGCACCAGCAGAGGGGACGAGATCAGAGAGCAGGATGGTACCGGCTGACATGAAGGAGTTAGGATGCAGGGTGGGATCATCAGGGGAGGAAGGACTCTGGGTGGAACCAGCAGCCAGACGAGGAGAAAGTTCAGGGGTGAGGACATAGATAGGAACTAGCTTTGTGGCCATGAATAAATGAGCCAGTGATCTGATCCTGGCTTAGACATGGATTGTGCTGCAGGCCCTGATTACGGGAAAAACTTGGTGGTAGGCTCTGACCTTGGGACAGACATGGCGGGAGTGCGCTCTATCAAGGGGTCTGTGGCGAATGTGGGCTCTGGATCCGTGGGCTGACACACTCAACAGATTCAACAGGACCCTCAAGGACATCCACTGGGCAGGTATGCATTGGACTGCTCATTGAGGTTGGTATGAAGAACACACAGAGGGAGCAGTCAGGCATATCAGGACCAAAAAAATCCATGTATGGTCCTAGAGAAATAATTTTGATTCTTCCTTCTGTCAGATGTGGTGGCATGCATGAAGACCAGTCGGAGCTCCAAACATATATAGTCTTCACTCAAAAAAATGATGTGTTGGCTTTACTTAACTTTTTTTTTTGTAAACAGGTTCCACCGGTTCCACATAACTTGGTTTTGTTAAACAAACATAATTTGTTCATGTAACTTCAACATCATGGAAGTCATTTTAAGTCACCAATTAAACTCTGACCCGAGTGTTAAATGTACACTGAGGCAGTGTTAAAGTTAATGAGACAATTAAGTGAATAATTGAGTGATGATTGAGCTATATTGAAGACACCTGATGTTAACAAGCAGAATCACTGAAGGAGAAAACCGGAATTTAAAGTCACCATTATGGAGATGAGTGTTTGTTTTAGTTGTTGTCTGGCTGCTTTGTCTGAGCTATAACAGCCAGATAATCAACTAGAAAATGTGATCTGTAGATGTTGGTTGTGTTTTAACATAATCATTATATCACAATCATTTGACCTGAATCACTGAACTCATACAGAAGCAAATTTCTGAGTTAAGTTTATCTTATGGATTATAGCAACACTGCCATTGTAGAGCATATTTTTTAGCCCTTTCAAATAAATCCACATTAATAAAAAAAAACTTTTTCTAAAAAAAAAACATTTGTATGCATGCACACACAGACATCAATATTTAGCATATGAATCTCAGCAATGGTGACAAACAGATCACCTCTGAACATAAGCTCATTATTTATTCATGCAGCAATGCATGATGGGAGCCATGAATGAGTTTTGATTGGTGGCACCCAGAATGCACTGCAACATGCTTTATAATAGTCACCAGTTGGGATTCACAGGCTGATTCTTGATGTCTGTGTGTGCCCACATAAACTAATTTGTTTCTTAGAAGTTTCTTTTTTATTGATTTGATCATTTGAATTCTATTGAAAATGTTAAAAATGGTATGCTCTACAACAGCAATACTGCTATAATCTATAAGGTAATCTTAACAGTGGCTCAGTGGTTCATGCAGGTTGTCTACAAACCGGAAGGATGGTGGTTCAATCCAGTTCCACTGACCAAGTGTTGAGGTGTCGTGTTTCAACATATAATGATTATGTTAAAACACAACCATCAGCATCAGATCACCTTTTCTATTTGATCATCTGGCTGTTATAACTCATATATAGCCAAACATAATCTAAAGTTAATAATGTGGGGTCAAGACCCAACTAAAACAAACACTCATCTCCATAATGGTTTCCTGAAATTAAGGTTTTCTCCTTCAGGGATTCTGCTTGTTAACATCAGGTGTCTTCAATAATGCTCAATCATCACTCAATTATTCACTTAATTATCTCATTAACTTTAACACTGCTTCAGTGTTCATTTAACACTCAGCTCAGAGTTTAATTGGATGGCTTAAAATGACTTCCATGATGTTGAAGTTACATGAACAAATTATGTTTGTTTAACAAAACCAAGTTATGTGGAACCGGTGGAACCTGTTTACAAAACAAAGTTAAGTAAAGCCAACACATCATTTTTTTGAGTTTGAGAAAACATAAGTTGGAAACATAATATGGACTTAGTATAAACAGATATACACTGTAACCCAAATGAGTATATGACTCTCTCCTAACATCATTCCTGCTCATTTGCAGAGTCAACTTTACACACAAGTTTCATTGTAGATGTCTTCCTAGACACAACCCAGCACTCAAACGATAATTTGGCCATATCCAATCCACCTAACCTGCATACTTTAAAGAGATTATATTACTTATTTATAAATGTGATTTATTCTTGCACTATTCTCTACAGAGCGTCACTGATCTTTATACTATAGATAACACATAGATCATTATTTTCACCCTACCAACTCGTGTATCATCTAGAAATTAGTTTCTCATTAATAAATATGACTTTGCTCTGTTATTCATGTGCTTGGAATTCAAGTACATTTTTTATGGATCCACATGAAGTTGAGCAGGAATGAGGAATTAAGCTGCTTTACAGACACTCCTGTTTTACACACGTCACTCACACACAGAATCAGGAAACTACTTCAACTCCTCAGTTCAGAGAAACAGAAACTGAAGTGTTGTTGAGCTGTTGTGTGTTTGTGTCTCTGTATTCACGCAGTAAAATGGCAGAAGCCAGAATTTCAGTGGATCAGAATGAGTTTGTGTGTCCAGTGTGTCTGGATCTCCTGAAGGATCCAGTGACTATCCTCTGCGGACACAGTTACTGTAAGATCTGTATTTCTGGCTGCTGGGATCAGGAGGATGAGAAGAGAGTCTACAGCTGCCCTCAGTGCAGACAGACCTTCAGTCCAAGACCTGCTTTAGCTAAAAACACCATGCTAGCTGAAGTGGTGGAGAAACTGAAGAAGACTAAACTTCCTGCTGACTGTTACGCTGGAGCTGGAGACGTGGAGTGTGACGTCTGTACTGGAAGAAAACACAAAGCCGTCAAGTCCTGTCTGGTGTGTCAGGAGTCTTACTGTCAAACTCATTTAGACCGTCATGAGGAATATCACTCTCGTAAACCACACAAAGTGATTGATGCCACTGGACGACTGCAGGACATGATCTGCCGCAAACATGATAAAGAGCTAGAAATGTTCTGTATCACTGATCAAGAATTACTCTGTGTGTGGTGTAAGGAGTATGAACATAAAAACCACAACACTGTATCAACTGCAGCGCAGAGGACAGAGAAACAGGTATGAGCTGAGAGAGATTGATCACGCAGAAATGAAAGTGCTGTCTTTATTTACTCACTCATTTACTCATGTTGTGTCAAACCAGTTTGACTTTCTTCTGTGGAATGTAAAAGATGATGTTTTGAAGAATCTATTTTGGTCTAAACATTCAAAGTCAATAGAGCATCACAGTCCCGTCCACAGCCTGAGAGAGCGCTGGTGCCGGAAGTAAATTTCCCATTCATTTTTCCCATTGACATTTTGTAAAATCCATATCTAAAGAGTATTAGAGCATGCCTGAGGATAATCAGCTACGGCCGAACTCATAAGCATACAACAAACCATTTTGAGTGAAAAAACCAAGAGAAAATTTTAAAAAAGTCAAAGGTACAAGCCTGTGTACATATTTTCATTTCCGAACAAAGGAACTACTCCTCCCATAAGACACCACGCCTCACTGAAATTCGACTGAAAGCCACCGTGAAAGAGCCTTTTGAGCGACTTCCAAATCTGACGACGGCCACGTGAACTTTTTCCTCCTGTGAATTTTTTATAGTGAATGTGCAGGGAAACTCCTTTTCCTTGATTTACTGAAGCTTATGCACATGCTAAAACATTGAGTATCTGGCTCGCTCATTGGCTTCTATGAGCAACTGGACATCCAATGGCACGGGGGCATCTCAGAGGTGCGACCAATGAACTTAGCCCTACATCATTACGCGATCTTCAGTCTTCACGTACCTTCGCGTGGTTTCAGACACATGACACGACTTCCACCAATCACATGCATCACTGTGGGATTGTGGGATTGTTCAGGATTGTGGGTAATTAAGTACTTATCCAATACATCGCGAATAAAAGGCATTTATCTTAAAACAAGGTTAGTGCCCCATGAACTTTTGGTGTATATAGGAGCATATGCAATCGCTTAGAACAGCCGTAGCTGGTTTTAAGTCTACCACTTATGGTTACGTTTTTATGGCTTATATCTCAAACATCAATGGAGAAATTGTATTGAATTTTTAGCAATAACATTCCGTTGACAAAATGTTGAGCCGTGCCTGGCTGTGGAAGAAGACAGTCGCTGCATAAGCTTCCTCTGGATTCCAATATTAGGAATGCCAGGTTAATTTGTTTTTAATGACGTTCCAGCTGTTGAGTGTAAAACATTATCCGTATGTTCACTTCATTTCACCGAGGATTGTTTTGTCAACAAGACACAGTTCGAGGCTGGATTTGCAGACCGATTAAGATTAAAAAAGGCGCTGTACCTTCTATACTGGATCCAACAGGAGTGGTGCAACACACTTATGTGAGTAAAAAGAATGGACTCTGGGTCAAACATGTATGGGCGAATCATTCCGGTTGCCATTTTACTACAGTGGTTTTCAAAACAAATTCCCCCACGTGCACCGACCAAAACCGACGACAGAGTTGAAGCTCATTATAATATGCAAAACTGTTATCCACTCACTGCAGTGGGCATTTACTTCCTAGTCTTCAATGCGATACGCCCATAAAATCCGAGCATTTTTCAAGTAGGCTGAAAACTAGGGAAGAAAATAGCCCATAACTTATTCATTTTTATGTTTTTGAATGTAAAAACCAAGCAAACGTCATAAGTTGACCTCAGACAACAAAATAAAAACATTTAAAAAGCCAGTTCATGACCCCTTTAATTGTATTGAATGCAAACCTGTAGTGTACTTAAGTTCTTAAAACTATATTTTTTAACCTGTACTGATAATATATTATTCATGAAATAAAAGTGTACTCAAGTGCACTTAAAGAGGGCACACATTCATGATTGTCTCTTAACAAACTTTTACAAAAAGTTATAATGTCAAATTATACTTTTATATATATAAAAAAAACCAAAAACATTCATGAAGCACATACAAAAGACCTGAAGTGGAGCAAGCGATCTGTTTTACAGAAAGCGGAAGTAAGTTGTGCATACAGCCTATTAAACTGAAATATTATATATATATATATATATATATATATATATATATATATATATATATATAATATTTCAGTTTAATAGGCTGTATGCACAACTTACTTCCGCTTTCTGTAAAACATATTCGCATTCGCTTCCACTTCAGGTCTTTTGTATGTGCTTCATGAATGTTTTTGCGGTTTTACTCAAGATAACTTTAAAGGAGTGAACAAAGATCAGACATAACCAATGTCCCTCACATGTGCAGATTGATATGTAAACGTTTTATATTTTTTTCTTCTTCAAAGTAACGTTTAGATATTTAAATGGAATAAAACGCCAATAACAAAGTGAACTTGGTAGGTTAGCTGATTACCTTAAAAATCCATAGATATCGTAGTCAGTTCTTACTGCCGTTAACACTTTTCTCTGACAAGCAAATGCGATGAGACCCATTTTCCGGTTAGGCCATGTGACGCTCGGCATAAAGCCTATGAGCTTTTGTTATGGTTTAAAGAAGTGCATGTGGTGAATGCAAGATACATAATTCACCTTTGTTAAGAGTAGTTCTATACACTGTTGGTTGTAAACATAGCACTCTGTTCTTCATCGACTGTTCAGGGATCGCAGTCCCTTTAAATGCTCTGAACGTGTGTTCACGTGGGCCATTTGTTTTTTATATTTCTTTTCTATTAATAAACTAAACACGCATTCATGTGCTCAAAGTGAGAAGTTGTCTGTTGCAATTTACTGCAATTTCCACAATGGTGACCCCGACATTAGTCTGCTGGACGTATCCAGAGACACGACACGACCATGACCGTGAACGCTGTCACGCTTAACTCCCGAATTCTGGAATCGTCGAGCATGTGCATGGTTCGCCCAGAAGCGCAGTTTGCGTCACGTGAAATCACCACAGATACAACGAAATACTACTAAGTTGTGTCGGCTTACGGAAATTCAACAGCATCCAGAGTGGTGAGCCTTCTAACAAATCCTCCCGAAAATGAGAAGTATGCAGCACTCAAAGCCCACCTGTTGAAAACGTTTGAACTGACGGACACTGAGAGAGCCAACAGGCTGGATCTTTTAGGTGAGCACAGACTCGATTTTCTATTCACACAGTTATTTCTGCATCAGCTACCTACCCAAGTGAGAGCTGCATTAGCTAACACCACAATCTCTGACTGTCAGAGACTGGCTGAAGGGGCTGATAAATTTTTTTCTGGCGAGTCAAGGACATTGTGCGGCCGCGATTTTTCCTGCGCACGTTGCTACGGTGACGAGGGACGATTCTCGTCGGCAGCAGTCTTCTGGCCCCAACATCTTTCAGGCTTGTGTTTCTATGATGCAAAGTTTGGAAGTAAGGCTACCAAATGCCGTTCACCATGCTGTTTTGATGGTTCGGGAAATGCCAGGGCTGGCGCTCAGTAGTGGCCATGAGTGTCGGCCGCGTAGACAGGCTGCTTTTCATCCGTGACAGTATCTCCTGACGCCGTTTTCTGTGTGACACGGGAGCACAGAGTAGCATCCTGCCTGCATCCCCTTTGGACATGGTGGCCGAGAGCCACGGCCCCCCATGGAAGCTGCCAATGGTGGCCCCATCCGCACATATGGAACGTTTACGTAGAATTGTGTTTCGAAGGACAGCAGTTCGGCTGGGATTTTGTTACAACAAAGGTTGCCATCCCCGTCCTTGGTGCTGATTTTTTGTGTGCACATGGATTATTGGTGGATGTAAAGAACCACCGTCTGATCTGACGCCGTTACATTCTGTTCATATACGTGCACGCTCAGCGAGGCCGACTCCATACGACTGTCTAGCATGCTTTCAGCTTCCGATGATTTCCACCGTCTACTTACTAGTTTCCCAGCCCTCACTCTTCTCTGCATCTGCTGTCAAGCATGGTGTGGAGCACCATCTTGCCACTTCTGGCCCACCCATCTACGCCCGTGCTCGCGCCTTGACCCGACCAAGCTCTGCCGTTGCAAAGGCTGAGTTTGTGAATATGCCTGGGCATAGTCCGCCAATTCGACAGCCCGTGGGCGCCACCCCTCCACATCGTCCCCAAACCGGGTGGTGGCTGGCAGTCCTGTGGCGACTACCGGTGGCTTAATGAAGTAACGACACCTGACCGAGACCCTGTCCCGAACATACAGGATTTTTCTGCACACCTGGCTGGAAAGGTGATTTTTTCCAAAGTGGACCTCATCCGGGGAGACCATCAGGTGCCAGTACACCCACTGGACATTCCCAAAACAGCAGTGATCATACCATTTAGGCTTTCTGAGTTCCTGCGCATGCCGTTTCGGCCTTAACACTAGAAAGGCCATAACGGTCATTTTGACCGTCTTGAATTTTATATCTACAATAACTTTTTTGTAAAAATAATAAAATCCTGCTGATACCTGAATTTTCATTTAAAATGCTTTTCATATAAATTAAGTTACGTAAACGTAAGGCAAAAAAAAGAACATATTTACCTATTTCGGCCATAGACGGTCATATTGACCGCACTGAATTTCGCTGTATTTTTTTGTTAAATATCCCGCGGTTGATTGTGGTCTTCTCAACTGTCAACAGAAAGGTCCGTCCGGTCACAGCGGTGTTTGCTATATAATAATTCCTACATTACTTGTGGATCAGAAATAAGCAAATAAAACCGGACTACAGGATGCCCTGGAGATGCTTCAGAACTTGATGAGTGATGATTCGGATGCAGGGGAACAATCGGAGGTGGAAAGTGACAGCGACGTTTCCTGGGTGCAAGTTAACATTTCCTCCTCATCAGAGAGTGATTGAGAGTCAGAGTCCACATCAAAGGAAAAAGAGACGGCTGCTATCATCAGACACGGCCGATCCAGATGTTCCATTCATGTCGGATGATCCTGGTGAGCTCCGCTGCCCTCTCCTGCGCTGTTTGTTTTGCTGTATGGGCTGTTTACTGAGTTCTGCTAGTCCTATTATTATTATTATTAGCCTATTTATTATTATTATCATTATAATATTATTATTATCGCTCTCGTTTTCGTCTTTGAAAAAATGCCGTCTACGAAAATAATTACAAAAATTATTCGTCAATGAAATAAACACTGTTTTGCATCTAACGGTCAAAATGACCGTTTGTGGCCGTCCTAGTAGTTTTGGAATTCTGGCACTTCTAGTGTTAAAAATGCTGCCCAATCTTTTCAGCACCTCATGGACTGTGTTTTGTGGGGCCTGCCTTTCCTTTTTTAGTACTTGGATGACATCCTGGTAGCGAGCACATTCAAGTCTCAGCACCTGGCACACCTCCGAACCCTTTTCGAGTGGCTTAGCCAACATGGATTAATTGTCAATTCCGCCAAGTGCCAGATTGGTCTCTCCACCATCAACTTCCTGGGACACAGAGTCACTGAAGGATGGGGCAGTCCCCCTCCCATCAAAGGTGGAGGCAATCACACAGTTCCCATGTCCACTCACTTTCAAATCCCTGCAGGAGTTCCTTGGGATGATGAATTTTTACCACCGCTTCATTCCTCCATCGGGCTGCTCAGCTCATGCAGCCCTTGCACGAGGACTTCAAAGGTAAACCCAAGCAAGATGTAAACTGGACTGATGGCAGGGACGAGGCTTTTGCTGCCACTAATGCCGCCCTAGCGAATGCCACCATGCTGGCACATCCTTCTCCTACAGCCCCCATCACCATCACCTCGGATGCCTCGGACTACGCCGTCAGTGCTGTCTATGAACAGTGGGTAGGCGGGGCCTGGCAGCCGCTGGCTTTCTTCTAGCCGTCAGCTGCGCCCCTGTGAGCAGAAGTACAGCACTTTCAATCAGGTGCTGCTGGGACTCTACCTAGCCATCAGACACTTTCGTTCAATGCTGGAAGGCCAACATTTCACTGCTTTTGTGGACCACAAGCCACTAACTTTTGCCATGGCCAAGGTAGCTGAGCCGTGGTCCGCCCGCCAGCAACGTCAACTGTCCTGATTAGAAACTGCTGGTCAGAACAACTGTGTGGCGGACTGCCTATCACGTGCTGTGGCAGGAGCAGTCCATCTTGGTTTTGATTACGAACGCATGGTGGCGACTCAGTCCACAGACCCGGATGTGCAACTCCTTAAGACCTTGAATACAGGGCTGCAGATCGAAGACGTGGTTTTTGGTGATGCTGGCACTACACTCCTGTGTGACGTCTCCTCAGGTAGTCCTCTGGCCGGTCGTTCCCTCAAGATGGAGACGACAAGTTTTTGATGCCATCCATGGTCTCTCCCACCCAGGTTCAAAAGCATCACAGAGACTGGTTGCAGCAAAGTTTGTTTGGCATGGTCTCAAGAAGGATGTTAGGGACTGGGCTAACACCTGTGTTGAGTGCCAACGTGCCAAAGTACACCATCACACTAAGGCCCTGTTAGAGACTTTCCCGGTTCCTGAGAGGCGTTTTGACCATGTAAATGTGGACCTGGTCAGTCCTCTGCCCTCCTCTCACAGTTTCACGTATCTGTTAACCATGGTTGACAGGACCACCCACTGGCCTGAGGTTGTGCCACTGACGTCAGTGGCGTCCGTCGAGATGACACAGGCATTTATTGGCACCTGGGTTGCCCATTTCGGCACCCCTTCGGACATATCCTCTGACCGAGGCGCGCAGTTAACGTCTGAGCTGTGGGGCACTGTCGCACAGAGCCTCCGAGTAAAACTCCACCGCACGACCGCATACAATCCGCAGGCTAACGGACTCTGTGACCGTTTTCATAGGGCTGTTCTTTTAAAGTATATTATTCCCACAAGTATGCTATAGTGTATGATTTTTTTTCTCAACTAGGAGCCAAATTTTGATTCACAAATCAAGGAGCCTAAATTAAAAAGGGTGACATCAAAACATGAAACTTCACTGATGCTTGTGCCATGACATCATGATGTTTAGCCATGTGACTTGGATATGCAAGAACCAATGAGGTTTGATGTTATTTATGGATCACTATATTTATGGTTGAGACATTCTTCAAAATATCTTCTGTTGTGTCCCACAATAGACAGAATTTCACACAGGTTTGGAACGACACGAGGGCAAGTAAATGATGACAGAATTAAAACTTTAGGGTGAAGTATTCATATTTGAAATAATGCTGACACTGGCTTCTTATTCATTCATAATCTCATTTCAGGAAACTATGAATCTGTGGTTTGAAGTGACAGTATAACCTCACCATGCTGGATCTTTAACCACTCCATCAATTCTGGATTTATGTGACTTTAACTTTCTTTTGTGGTAGTAGTTTTATGTCATTATTGATGTGTCCTCCAGAAACAGCTGAAGGAGACGCAGATGAAGATCCGTCAGAGAATCCAGCAGAGACAGAAAGATCTTCATCAGCTGAGAGAGGATGTGGAGTCTCATAAGGTGAGTCTGGAGAAGAAGAGAAGTGTGAGACGTCTCAGTTTGGACTCACTGAACTCACTGTGTGATTGTGTGTGTGTGTGTGTGTGTGTGTGTGTGTGTGTGTGTGTGTGTGTGTGTGTGTGTGTGTGTGTGTGTGTGTGTGTGTGTGTGTGTGTGTGTGTGTGTGTGTGTGTGTGTGTGTGTGTGTGTGTGTGTGTGTGTGTGTGACAGCGCTCTGCACACACAGCAGTGGAGGACAGTGAGAAGATCTTCACTGAGATCATCCGCTCCATTGAGAAAAGCCGCTCTGAGGCGACACAGCAGATCAGAGATCAGGAAAAGACTGCAGTGAGTCGAGCTGAAGGACGACTGGAGCAACTGGAGCAGGAGATCAATGATCTGAGGAGGAGAGACGCTGAGCTGGAGCAGCTTTCACACACACAAGATCACATCCAGTTCCTGCAGGTAACAGAGATCTAGGGGAACTGGATCATAGTGGACTTGAGCAAGAGACTCACAGAGAAACATTTCATGAGATCAGAATGAGACCAACTTAAGCAGAGCAACAACAAAAACGCTCTAAAGTTCAGATATTTGCATTTAATACAAACATTAAACTATTCCACATTAATTTAATTGTAAATAATAAATGTTAAAGTATATTATTTCTGTTATAAGTATGGTACTCTTTTTAAAAGTTAACTTTCTTTTTCACAAGGAGTGTAAGTGACAAATACTTTGTGAAATGTTATAATGAACATGAGAAGAAAGTTTCTGATTGTGTGAAAGTGCTGGATTGAAGCGAGTCGCTGAAGAGAAGTCAAGTCTACAAGAGCCGACAGATCTGATATAGTGAAGGTTATTGGCTGAAGTGTGGAGATGATGAGTTTTGATTTCTGTTTTCTGTAGAGTTTCCAGTCTCTCTCAGCTCCTTCTGAATCTACAGACGAACTCGACGTTTCCTTCGGTTCTCTCTCCTCTTTTGATGGCGTGAGAGAATCTGTCCGTCAGCTGAGAGACAAACTGGAGGATTTCTGCAAAGAGGAGCTCAAGAAGATCTCAGACGGAGGTAAAGTCTGTCTCTCTCATGATCCCAAATCTGAACATGCAACAGTTTCTGAAATGTTCTTATGATTTATAAAACATCCATACGCACAAATAATTTCCCTAAATGAATCCCACTTTATAAATCACAGTTCCCTTTCGTAGTCACTCCGAGTTAAGTCCGGATGACGGAGAATCAGGGTTTCGCATAGAAAGCCAATCCTCTTCGAGAATTAAAAAACGAGCCAATGGCGTGAAAATGCCATGGGTCTGCGGAAATTGCATAGCGTATCTCGCCCCACCTCGTGTGTATAAAGGAGGAAGCGGATGCAACCGCAGTATGTTTTCGCTGAGGAGCCAAGAGAACCTCTTCACTCCACAAGCCACTGAGTTATTCTCTTCGAGACGAGCGTCCTCTCCAGTGTTGGTGTGACGGTGGTACCCAGCAAGATTCTGCATTGCCTGCGATCTGTCCAGTGGTCTGCCAGATTTTGCGCTTCTCCCTGGTCGCCTCTGCGCTGCAGAGTGAATTTCCTCCTCTCTCTAAAAGAGCTGCACGTGGCGCCGTCTTTTTCAAGATGCCTTGCCCGTGTTCCTCTGGTTGCGGTCGTTTCCTCTCTCTTCCTATGGGCATGAGTGCTGCTTTGTGTGTCTGGGCTTTGAAGCACGCAAAGGCAGCGCTTGTGGATGATTCATATTTGTTTTGTGTGGACCACTGACCATCGCAACACTGAGATCTAGACTCAATGATCTCACTGTGAGAGTCCCCGCTCCGCCAACCCGATCGGCTTCCTCTTCGAGGGGGAGCTCTTCGGTTCGCGGACAGGGTGATCTGACGGTCATGGTGTGGAATAAAGCCCTGACGCTTGTTCTTTGGGCCACACCCCCATCCACTGTGTTGCAATCCGCGAAGTGCTGGGGTGATTCAGACGAGTGCTTCTTCGTGAGGTGCCGTCTGTTTCATTCGGGGCTCCAGAGGAGGATGCGATGTCGATTACAGTTTCACAGGGTGGGCTAGACTCCTCGGGAAGTGAGGATGCGGCTGCGTTGCCTCCTTCGGGAGTGCCAGCGTTGCCCGGGTCTGATCCTGAGATGACGGCCATGCTTCTCGGGCCGCCGTGAGCATCGGGCTAGAGTGGAGTCCTCCGCCCTGTCCCCGATCGCTCGCGGATGGATGATTGGTTTCTGGGCAAGGCTGCCACTTCCGCGGCCACAGCCGACCCCAATTCCTTTCTTCCCGAGCTGCATGGGGAGCTTACAAAGACGTGGAAGGCCCCTTTGACCTCCCGCAAGCACTCGTGAGTCTCCTCAGGCCTTACCCCCCCTCCACGGTGCGGCTCGCCCGTGGGTACACCTGGGATTCCCCCGGTGAAGCGCTCTGTGGCAATGCAACTGTGTCCCCAAAGCGCCTCCTCTCGTGGTACTCCTAAGCACCCTTCCAAGGCCTGTAGGTTCTCGCCATCTATGGTGGTGAGGTCCTATAGAGCAGTGGGACAGGCGGCCACTGCATGTGATGAGCACCTTGCAGGTTTTTCAAGCAAAGCTGCTCAGAGATATGCACGAGGGCGGAACTGAACCAGGGGCGTTCAACTGACCTCGCGCTGCCACTGACCTCGCTCTCCGGGCGACTGAAGGTGGCGGTGCGCTCCCTGGGTCAGGTGATGGCCACTAACGTTTCTCAGGATGGAGATAGACTCGGTCGCCATGTCCGCGCAGCTCACGAACGAGCGCGCACTCTCACTGCTGGCTTGTCTTCGACAGTTCAAAGGCAGGAGTGTGGTCCCACTGAAACTCTTTCAGAGGCTCCTGGGGCATATGGCATCTGCAGCCGCGGCAACGCTGCTCGGATTGCTTCATATGAGACCGCTTCAGCTGTGGCTTCGCGATCGAGTCCCGAGGTGGGCATGGGATCGCGGTACGCTCAGGGTTCCAGTGACCCCGACCTGCCATCACACCTTCTACCCGTGGGCGAATCTCAGCTTTTTACGGGCCGGTGTCCTCTCCAGCAAGTTTCCAGGCATCTTGTTGTCTCGGGTTGGGGAGCCATGTGCAATGGACATGCAGCCGTGGGTTCCTGGAGAGGACCCCAGCACCTTATGCATATCAATTGCCTCGAGTTGCTGGCAGTACGCCTGGCCCTGCACCGCTTTCGGGCACTGCTCAGGGGACAACATGTACTTGTCCGTTCAGACAATACCGCAGTATACAAAACAGTAGTGGCGGATGTCGCAAACACGCCACCTCCTATTATGGAGTCAGAAGCACCTGAGGCCCCTTTGTGCTATTTACATTCCAGGAGACCGGAACCTGGCAGCCGACGAGCTGTCACGGGTCCGTCCAATCTCCGGCGAATGGCGAGCTCCATCCCAGTCGGTCCAGCAGATTTGGGACCAGTTCGGGGAGGCACAGATGAGACTTGTTTGCCTCCCACGACTCCTGACATTGCGCCCTGGCCGCGGGGTCTACGCAAGTATGCATTTCCCCCAGTGAGCCTTCTCGCACGGACTCTGTGCAAGACTCAGGAGGACGAGGAGCAGGGCTTGTTGGTAGCCCCGTATTGGCCCACCAAGACCTGGTTCTCCGAACTGGTACTCCTCGTGACAGCACCTCCTTGGCCAATCCCTCTGAGACAGGATCTCCTCTCTCAGAGACGGGGCACCCTGTGGCACCCTCGTCCCGACCTGTGGAGGCAACACGTGTGGCTCCTGGATGGGAGGAGGCAGGTTTGAGTACCCTGCCACCAGCGGTGGCGGCTACCATCACTTCCGCGAGAGCGTTGTCCACTAGACACGTCTATGCGTTGAAGTGAAACCTCTTCGTCAACTGGTGCTCTTCTCGCTGAGAAGACCCCCAGAGATATCTCGATCAGTGTCGCTGATTTCCTTCCTGCAAGAAGGGTTGGAGCGAAGGCTGTCTCCCTCCACCCTGAAAGTCTATATGGCTGCTATTGCCGCTTCGACAGCGAAATAACTTTACATCTGAGGCATCCAAAGACTCCATTTATCCATTATTTATTTCTAAAGAAACACGACAATGTATAAAAGGCTCCATTACTTTGTATGTTACGTTATGGCCACGTAGAAGCAGTTCTTGTAAAAATAGGCTAAAAATTGCGTCATAACCATTTCGACTGTCCGTCGCACAGTAGAGAATTACCGTACAGACAGGAAGAGAAGCTCACACAGCCTTGCAGACAATCTTTTACTGTCTAAAGTCAGCCCATGGCATAAATAGAAGCAAAATGACAAAATAACTCATCAGAATGCTCACCAAAAGTTGCTCCAGGTCGCGCTTCGCTGTCTCTGTGCATCAATTAAAATTTATCTTGGCACAGCTATTATAAGTCAGTCAGTTTGCTCACGTGACATCTACGTCGTCAAGCTCAGTTTGAGCCTGCGCAGAACGCTTGGCTATCAGGAAGTGAGTGCCCATGTTGAGCTGAGTCTTTTACTGTCTAGGGTTCTAAGTGCCCTGCAGAGATCTCCCTTCGAGCCTCTGCAATCAGTTGAGATTAAATTCCTGTCAATGAAGACAGCGCTCCTGGTTGCACTGGCCTCCATCTAGAGGGTGGGGGAACTGCACGCATTCTCTGTTGACAAAGCGTGCCTGGAATTTCGGGCCGGCCTGATTCTCACATGATCTTGAGACCCCGGCCTGGACACCTGCCCAAGGTTCCTACCACTCCCTTCCGGAACCAGGTGGTGAACCTGCAAGCGCTGCCCCTGGAGGAAGCATACCCAGCCTTGGCACTGCTCTGTCCAGTACGTGCACTCCGTGCTCTATGTAGACAAAACGCTGGTGTTTCAGGACCTCAGACCAGTTCTTTGTCTGTTATGGTGGGAGCCAGAAGGGAAGGGCTCTCTCGAAGCAACGGCTGTCTCACTGGATAGTGGACGCTATTGCTTTGGCTTACCAGCAGCAAGGCCGACCGTGCCCCCTTGGTGTGACGGCCCACTCCACCCGGAGTGTGGCTTCCTCTTGGGCTCTAGCGCATGGCACCTCGCTAGCAGACATCTGCAGAGCTGCAGGCTGGGCGACACCTAACACATTCTCCAGATTCTATAATCTCCGAGTGGAGCCTGTGTCCTCTCTTGTACTCCGCTTAACCAGCCAGTACTGGACCCCGCTCAGGTGTCTTCGCTTGCTCGCCATTCCACTCCACCGACTGGATAAGTGCGAAATTCTCCTCAGCTGAGCCTTCCATTGAAGCCCTGAGTCCTCCAGCACTGTTGACGCTGGTGCCAGTGTCTGTCACTTGAGCGTCGGCTAGGTGCCTCCGTGTGCATGGTTCCTGTTGTAATCTCCACATGTGTAATTTCCACTGTAAGCCTCTCTGAGCATGTGTCTTCCCTACGTTACGTCGTGACATCACGTCTCCCTGCCACTTCCGCTGTACCGCTGGGTAGACGCCTGAGTTCAGTCTCGGCTCCTCAGCGAAGACATACTGCGATTGCGTCCGCTTCTTCCTTTTATACACACAAGGTGGGGCGGAGATTCGCTATGCAAATTCCGCAGACCCATGGCATTTTCACGCCATTGGCTCATTTTTTAATACTCGAAGAGGATTGGCTTTCCATGCGAAACCCCCATTCTCCGTCATTCGACGTGAACGTCTCCATTCCCTACTCAGGCAACGAGGGTTACATACGTAACCGAGACGTTCATCTTTAATTCAAGTGCATCAACTCTACAGAACAGCCACAAACATCCCTTGATGGTTTAGAAGTAATATATACATATTTGATGTAGAATTGGAATTTAGGATCGAATCTGATTCGAAGTGTTTTATAAATGAGGAATCTGGAGATTAATCTGTTCTCAGAAATTAGTTCTCCGTCATCTAATATCAGATTAGAAATGGATGCATTTGATCCGTCATTTCTCTTCTGTTTATTTCCACAGTCACACTCACCAACATGAATCCCAAGACCAGGAGCGACTTCCTACAATGTAAGTCACTAAGAAACAAGCAGAAAAACTCACTGAATGTGTTCATGTTCTTCCTGTAGAAGGAGAAATAAATCATGATAAAAGAGTTTAATAATTTAATGATGATTTGCACAGGATATCTGATCAGCTGTAATGAAACACTGATGATACATTGAACATTGAGTCATGAAGAGTTCAGAGACATTAAATGATCAGACAGATTCATAATTCCTGATTCTGATGTGTTTCTCTCCATCAGATTCTCATCAGCTCTCTCTGGATCTGAACACAGTGAATAAACGGCCTCCGTCTGTCTGAGAGGAACAGAGTTATAACTTACACTGACAGAGTCCAGTCGTATCCTGATCATCCAGACAGATTTGAGTGTTATTATCAGGTGTTGTGTAGAGAGAGTGTGTGTGGACGCTGTTACTGGGAGATTGAGTGGAGTGGGAATTATGTGTGTATATCAGTGTCATATAAGAGCATCAGCAGGAAGGGACGGGGTAATGAGTGTGTGTTTGGATATAATGATCAGTCCTGGAGATTGTCATGCTCTTCCTCCAGATACACATTCTGGCACAATAACATAGAGACTGTTCTCCCTGTAGAGTCCATCAGCAGAAGAATAGGAGTGTATGTGGATCACAGTGCAGGAACTCTGTCCTTCTACAGCGTCTCTGACACAATGAGCCTCATCCACACAGTCCAGACCACATTCACTCAGCCGCTCTATCCTGGGTTTTATGTTTGTTTTAGATCATCAGTGAAACTGTGTTGATGTTTCAGAATAGACTGAGAGATTTTACCCACAATACTTTGAGCCGCATGATAAATCAGTAACAGTGAGATGTTTCAGAGTCTCTTATTTTCGCTTACATTTTCACATGATTTTTGTAAACCTGAAGATGTGAGTAAACAAGATGCAACAATGTTAGAACTGCATCATCTACTATCTTATTGGACTAATAAGTGAATTGAAAAGGATTGAATAATTGTTGAGTATCATTACACACCTTTATCAAGCCTTTCAAAGCAGTTACAGGCCAGAGAGGTTAGTGAGATTGGTAGTTAGTCATCTAAGCTCGTGTGTTTGTTGATCTTAGGAACAGAATGATGTAAAATTGTGTTAGACCAGAGGCTTTCGAAGCCGAGAGTGACATGGTCTGTGGAAAAGTCTTAAAAAAAGTTAGAAAAAGAAAAAGAAAAAAGAAGAGACTAAAATAAATGTATAAATTTAAATTTTTGTATTAAATTTTAAACATTTTAAAGATGGTACCCGGGCGTGGCAGGGGGCTCGACAGCCGCCTCCTTGAATGGTCCGAAAACTTGGTCCATAAATCAAACACGCATACATGTAATAATATGAAACTCAGTACCCATATAGATCTCATAGTTTCATATATACTTCATACTATTACTTTTTACCCCAGCCCAACAGGAAGTTGGCTATTTAGGGTTTTTTGTAAAACACACGCAATGGAACTTTTAAATACTCCTCCTAGAGCTCTGATCCAAATTCGACGAAACTCGGTCAGCGTGAAGTTAAGACATTGAGGATGAAAGTTTGTGTGGGGATTTTTGATATCTCGAACGGTTTGGCCGTGGCGAGGAAACGAAATTATGGCGAAGAAACGTGAAACAGGAAGTGTGTCATAACTTCAGCATACATTAACTGATCTTGATGAAACTTCAGCAGTGTGTTCGCTGTAAGAGGACGATCACATGGATGTGACTATTGTGAGTCAAAGTTATAGTGCCACCAACTGGCAGCAGGAAGTGTGTCACTTTCAAAATGCTTTGAAATCACCCTCTTATTTTTAACCCGATTTGCTTCAAACTTCATCTGTATAATGTAAATACATGGCAGATGAAGACCTATGAATGGATTCTTTATATCTTTGATACTGCTGCCATGGCAACGTATCAAACTTTAACATTCTTTTTTGATGCTTTTGGGACTCTTAGCATGCTTGATATTGCTTGAAACTCGACACATACATCACATTTATTAGCCAGTAGACATATGCAACTATGGCAACAGATTAAAGTAATGTCAAAAAAGTAAACACTAAAAGCCTCATATCTTCTAAAAATGTAATTATACATCATTTGTTTCCAAATTAAATAATTCAAATATCATAACTAAACCAATTTTTTTCCCTTTAAGAAAAAATCTGTTTATATATTAAAAAAAATCAGATAACCTAAAATGTGCTTCAGTTAGTGACTTCTTAATTAACTGTTTGTTTTTCACAAATATGATTTAATACCAATACGTTACATTAAGGGTCAAATAAAATATAAATGGCACATTCAAGTTAAAAGTTACAACTGAATGTTGAAACCATTGTGTTTCTACGTATGCTGTACAGATCAGGTATAAAGAATATTTTTGCTCAGGTGGCGAAAAATGTGCGCCAAATAGAAAAAAAATTAAAGGGAACATTGATCTGTGTTCACGATCATAGGCCCTGTCCCAAATGGCACACTTCATATGAATTTTCAGTCTTGTGTACGTATATCATGTGCCCGTTAAATCCATGACATTAGTAGGGCATCTCATTTTTCATTTTAGGTTTCAGGACTAATAAGTGAATTGAAAAGAACTGAATAATTGTTGAGTATCATTACACACCTTTATCAAGCCTTTCCAAGCATTTACACACCAGAGAGGTTAGTGAGATTGGTAGTTAGTCATCAAGACTCTTGTGTTTGTTGATCTCAGGAACAGAAATGATGTAAAATTATGTTAGACCAGAGGCTTTCAAACCAGGAGTGACAGGGGTCTGTGGAAAAGTCTTAAGAAAAGTAAAAAAAAAAAAAGTAAAAAAAGAAAAAGAAGAGACTAAATGAATTTTATGAATTAAAAAATAATAATACATACATAAAAATGTCATTAAAAATGTCAAATAGTACATTAGTCTATATATATATATATATATATATAACTTATATATATATATGGACTAATATAATACTATAACTTAATAGAAAGTAATTTTTATACTTATAATATTAAACTTTCAGTGTATAAAGTTTAGGATGGGGTTCCTCACATGAGGGAGATCATATTTGGGGTTCGATGCCTATAAATATAGTCAGAAAACTTTTTGTTACACTGTTCCTGATTACATATGAATTTGAAATGCCTAAATATTGTTTTACAATTTTGATTAATTGTAATTAAGAATGAATACAAGAACTGACAAACCAATTACATTATTATTAGTAACACAAATTAATTATTATTAGTAACACAACTCAAGTCACACACTCATTTGTTCACTAATTTGAGCTACATAACATGTAAATAAGAAGCGCAACACAGCCATGTTAAATTTTATAAATTCCCAGGATATGAATTATTGATATAAAGAATTAAATTTGCACTAGTTCAAATTATAGATATTGATATCAGGAATTAGATTTATACTAGTAACAATAGCAATTTTTGATATCAGAAATGACATTTCCACTAGTAACAATGCTAATTCTTGATCTCAACAATTATATTTTTACTAGTTAAAGCAGCACTATGCAGTTTTTTTTACCTTATCTGAATAACTTCGGAGTTATTTCAATGGTTATATGACAATTTTCGGGTCTGAATGTTGGGCGTCTATCCCCCACCCCCCGACAACACACACACAAATAAACTCATCAACAGTAATCTTTTCCTTGTTGTTCTAAACCTAGTCTTAAAATTTCCCCCTAAATCCCTCCTCTCCGAGAACATCTTTAGTATATCCCCCTGCAAAAGGCTATTTCTTGCTTTGAACATGAATACGGCAATTTGATATTTGATTAAATCGTGATATTTTAGCAATAAAATAAATTATAATTAATTTACAAGGTTAAACAAAATTAAAAACAAAAGTGTAAACTGACAAATGAGCACAATGCAACCTTATTAATAATTCATGTCCTGAGGGGTGAGAACAAATGGATATACAAGGGGAAAAAGAATCAGTGAATAAAAAAGGCCTTAATCCAAATCACCTGCAATTTTTTGTTGCTTTGACTTAAAAATCACAGTATAATGTAACAGAAAATCTGGAGATCCTTTACTTTTGTTACTGAAATAAAATGTATTTCTTTCTAAATAATTTAAGATTTAATATTCACTCTAAGAAAATTTTTGACAGCATATTATGTCCGCTACTAATGTTAGAATGTTGTTCTATTTTGGAACTAATAATACATTTGATCATATAATAATAAACATGCAAAAAACCTGTACAAATCAAGTGTTGCCACGTGAGGGCAGCAAAGGCGTGATGGGATTATGGCCAACTTTCTTTTCCATATTTCCTCTCATGTTTGTCACAGGCAAAAACATAGATGTACATGGTCTGTTTGTATATCTCTAGATATTTCATATCTAGAAATATATTGGCACTTAGGGGTCTAAATAGTGCAAGAAAACATCCCCCACACCATTACACCACCACCACCAGCCTGCACAGTGGTAACAAGGCATGATGGATCCATGTTCTCATTCTGTTTACACCAAATTCTGACTCTACCATCTGAATATCTCAACAGAAATCGAGACTCATCAGAGCGGCAACATTTTTCCAGTCTTCAACTGTCCAATTTTGGTGAGCTCTTGCAAATTGTAGCTTCGTTATCCTATTTATATTGGAGATGAGTGGTAATTTGGCATATCCAATCCACCTAACCTGCATACCTTTAGAGATTATATTATTTATTTATAAATGGAAACAAATCGTGGAAGTTGAGTGATTTCCATTCTCTACAGAGCGCTCACTGATCTCTATACTAGTATAGATAACACATAGATCATTATTTTCACCCCTACCAACTCGTGTATCATCTAGAATATAGTTTCTTATTAATAAATATGACTTTGCTCTGTTATTCTTGAGCTCTGAATTCGTAATTACAATTTTTATGGCTCCACATGAAGTTGAGCAGGAATGAGGAAGTAAGCTGCATTACAGACACGCCTGTTTTACACACGTCACTCACACACAGAATCAGGAAACTACTTCAACTCCTCAGTTCAGAGAAACAGAAACTGAAGTGTTGTTGAGCTGTTGTGTGTTTGTGTCTCTCTGTATTCACGCAGTAAAATGGCAGAAGCCAGAATTTCAGTGGATCAGAATGAGTTTGTGTGTCCAGTGTGTCTGGATCTCCTGAAGGATCCAGTGACTATCCTCTGCGGACACAGTTACTGTAAGATCTGTATTTCTGGCTGCTGGGATCAGGAGGATGAGAAGAGAGTCTACAGCTGCCCTCAGTGCAGACAGACCTTCAGTCCAAGACCTGCTTTAGCTAAAAACACCATGCTAGCTGAAGTGGTGGAGAAACTGAAGAAGACTAAACTTCCTGCTGACTGTTACGCTGGAGCTGGAGACGTGGAGTGTGACGTCTGTACTGGAAGAAAACACAAAGCCGTCAAGTCCTGTCTGGTGTGTCAGGAGTCTTACTGTCAAACTCATTTAGACCGTCATGAGGAATATCACTCTCGTAAACCACACAAAGTGATTGATGCCACTGGACGACTGCAGGACAGGATCTGCCGCAAACATGATAAAGAGCTAGAAATGTTCTGTATCACTGATCAAGAATTACTCTGTGTGTGGTGTAAGGAGTATGAACATAAAAACCACAACACTGTATCAACTGCAGCGCAGAGGACAGAGAAACAGGTATGAGCTGAGAGAGATTGATCACGCAGAAATGAAAGTGCTGTCTTCATTTACTCACTTTCATTTACGCCTTTCCAGAGCTCAAGGTCACTTTACATGGTACATTTATAATACATTTAAACACTAACACACAACTTACAATCACAAAGGATACATATAATCACATTTAAACGAAGTATGTTAAATAGATATGTTTTTAACTGTGTCTTGAAAGCAGTCACTGATGAAATATTTCGAAGTGAAAGGGGAAGTCAATTCCATAATGTTGTCGCAATGACCTTCCACCTACTATAGATAATCAAAAACGAGGGATGGACAATAAACCAAGTTCAGTTGATCTGAAAGAGCATGCAGGACGGTAGGGGCAAAGTAGATCAGACAAATATGGGGGTGCAAGACCGTTAAGTGCCTTAAATATTAAAAGCAATACCTTAAAGTGGATACGAGATGAAACGGGTAACCAGTGAAGGTCATGAAGCACCGGAGTAATGTGAGCCGAACGCCTGGTGGAGGTGAGAACTCTTGCTGCTGAGTTTTGGACGTACTGTAGTCTTGCAATACGTTTTTTGGGAAGGCCAAGAAATAAAACATTGCAATAATCCAGACGTGATGTGATTAATGAATTAAGAGTTTGGCGTCAGCTAAAGTGAGAGATGGTCTTAGACGAGCAATATTTCAAAGATGAAAGAACGAGTTTTTAACAGTGGAAGAAATATGAGAGCCAGAAGATAGAGTTGAGTCAAATAAGACACCAAGGTTACGAGTCAGTGATGAAGGTTTAATATGGAAACCATCAATGTAGAAGGACTGGTCATCCTTTTGACTGAGGCTGGAGAGCCTATCACTAATATCTCAGTTTTACTGTCATTTAATTTGAGGAAGTTAAAGTTTCAAGTTGGTCTCGAAACTTTAAGTTTCACAAAAGTTTCAAGCTCTAAAAGGAGACAAAGTTAAAAGTAATTTAAACAACTTGAGTGTTTTAAATAGGAGTGCGCTTAATTGTGTTGAATGCGCACCTTCAGATCTGTAAACTATATTTTTAAACCTGTACTTGCAGATAATATAATATTCATGAAATAAAAGTGTACTTAAGTGCACTTAAAGAGGCACACTTTCATGATGGTTTCTTAACAAACTTAAGTATACTTCAAATTATACTATTATATATGTAGTGTTTTTTTCTCAACTTGGAGTAAAATTTTGTTTCACAAATCAAATCATTGATCAACTAATGTATACGGAGCCTAAATTAAATATGGTGACATCAAAAACATGATGTGCTTGTGTCATGACATCATGATGTTTAGTCATGTGACTTGGAGATGCAAGAACCAATGAGGTTTGATGTTATTGATGCGTCACCATATTTATGGCTGAGACATTCTTTAAAATATCTTCTGTTGTGTCCCGCAATAGACAGAATTTCACACAGGTTTGGAACGACACGTAGGGCGAGTAAATGATGACAGAATTAAAACTTTAGGGTGAAGTATTCATATCTGAAATAATGCTGACACTGGCTTCATATTCATTCATAATCTCATTTCAGGAAACTATGAATCAGTGGTTTGAAGCTGACAGTATAACCTCACCATGCTGGATCTTTAACCACTCCATCAATTCTGGATTTATGTGACTTTAACTTTCTTTTGTGGTAGTAGTTTGATGTCATTATTGGTGTGTCCTCCAGAAACAGCTGAAGGAGACGCAGATGAAGATCCGTCAGAGAATCCAGCAGAGACAGAAAGATCTTCATCAGCTGAGAGAGGATGTGGAGTCTCATAAGGTGAGTCTGGAGAAGAAGAGAAGTGTGAGACGTCTCAGTTTGGACTCACTGAACTCACTGTGTGATTGTGTGTGTGTGTAACAGCGCTCTGCACACACAGCAGTGGAGGACAGTGAGAAGATCTTCACTGAGATCATCCGCTCCATTGAGAGAAGCCGCTCTGAGGCGACACAGCGGATCAGAGATCAGGAAAAGACTGCAGTGAGTCGAGCTGAAGGACGACTGGAGCGACTGGAGCAGGAGATCAATGATCTGAGGAGGAGAGACGCTGAGCTGGAGCAGCTTTCACACACACAAGATCACATCCAGTTCCTGCAGGTAACAGAGATCTAGGAGAACTGGATCATAGTGGACTTGAGCAAGAGACTCACAGAGAAACATTTCATGAGAGCAGAATGAGACCAACTTAAGCAGAGCAACAAAAACACTCTAAAGTTCAGATATTTGCATTTAATACAAACATTAAACTATTCCACATTCATTTAATTGTAAATAACATGCAATCAAGTTTCTGAAACATTTGGACTTATTTATTTAAAGTATGTTATTTCTGTTATAAGTACGGTACTCTTTTTACAGTTTTTCTCAATTGTTTACACACAAATTCTGGTACTTGAGACATAAGGACCACAACATGTAATTTATCCACCAACCCCTGAACCAATTCTGCTAAACTACAAGCACAATTCCTGCTTTACACTCAAATTGCAGTTCTAAAATACACTTTTTTCAAAACACTACACACAAATCTCTGCATTTGGCACAATTTTCATGCAGAAAATCTCTTGTTTTCATGGGGAACACACTGCCATTCAAATATTCACACTGACTTGTCACATGGGCAAACACCCGTCACACAGTTTTAAGTTTTACAATTAACAATCAGAGCCTTAGCATAAAACATCAAAACCGAAGAGAGGATGCAGCATAGATTTTTTTTTTTTTTTTTTACTGTAACAGCATAAACATTTTTTTTTCTGTTTTTTGCATGTAGACCACTGTATTTGCAACTTTGTGTTGGTTGGGTTGTATGAAATGTGGGATCCATCTGTCAGGGTTCTTCCCTGGCAGCCTTGTCTGTTTCATGTTTCTGTGTTTGTCTTGTGTTGTCTTGAGCACATGGCTCTGTCTTGGTCTGTGTTTGACATGTGCGCCTCATGTCCCGCCTCCTTGTTTTCCTGTTACCACACCCCCTTGTTTAGTCCACGTCTCTTGTCCTTGTTTCACTAATTGTGCTCACCTGATCCTCATTTGCTCTGGTCCCATAATATTGTGCCTTTTCCCTCTTGTCTTTGCTGGTTCGTTTTGTGTGCGTGTTGTGGCTTATTCCTGTTTGCCTTGTATGTATGGTTAAACCTAGTTCTTGTTGTGATATTGATCTTTCTAGCTCAAGTGTAACTTTTTGCCTTTTTCCCTTCAAGTCTTGTTCTAGTTAGTTTTAGTCTTTTTTCTCTCTTTTGATTTTGTTTCTACTCTAGATTATCATTCAACTCTAAAGTATCATTTTAGTTCTGTCAGTTTATTCTTTTGTTTTAGTTTTTGACTGCAAGTTTCAGTAACTTTATTCCTAGTTTTCTTTTGTTTTGCTTCCTAGTTATTTTTCTGTTTCAGTCTTAATTTTTATTTTTCACTATTAATTGTTCCAATGTCTTGCCCTGTGTCTTGTGCATTGTGAGTCTTGTGTTTGTCCCTTCTCCTGCATCCTGAGAATCCCCGACCTCTGCCATTCACTGCATTGCAGCTAAACTGGTACTACAGTGAAGAGATCAAGCCTCTGGTTCCTTGTGTTCCTGCCTGGTCTTCCTCACCATCATTCCACCTGGTGCTGCCTCTTCTTCTCCACTCTACAAGCCGGTTTTCACCCAGGAATGATTCAGTGGTCATTCTCCCTTGCCTGTCTTCGTGTCATCAGCCCTACTCTCCTGAACTGTTTCACACTTCACTCTCCTTGTTGTGCCCTGTCTACAGTCTTGTTAATAAAACCCTTGTCTGCTCTTTTGCGTCTGGGTCCTATATCATGCAGAGACGTGATAGAACGAACCAGCCAACACAGGACCCAGCAATGAGTATCCGTATAGTTCCACCTGCAACTGCCCAAGAGAGACTGGTACTCCAGCAGGGTGTGTTTTCGCTTCGCCAGCAAGGCCAAGATGCCCAGTTCTTCTGGACCATGGCTAAAGGCCTTGAATATGATTATGCGGCCCTTAAAGTTGCTTTCAATCTCTGCATAGACGACCCCTTGCCACAGTGGGAGATGGCGCAACTTAGAATTTTGGATTTTTGGAACTTCACCAACTATCTGCATCACCGCAAGGACTGGCAGATACTCACACCACCTGAGTCAGATTGCAGTGACACTACCGCTATCTTTCCTTCTAGTCAAGCTCTTTTGAATCCAACTGAAAAATGAAGGTTGAGAAGGAAGAGGGCAGCTCGGACTGCTGCATCAGTTTCTGCAACTGACTTGGTGGAAACAGTCCTTCCCAACAGTCACCCCAGAGCCTGCAGAGACCGTCACAGTCACCCCAGAGCCTGCAGAGACAGTCACAGTCACCCCAGAGCCTGCGGAGACCGCTCCAGTCACTCCAGAGCCCGATCCCGCCAGGTTAGCAGCATTCACCCTCAAGGGCAGTCAAGTTTAATGCAGCTACAGCCGCTGCACTCACCTTAGAAGTGGCCAATCATTCACAGTGCAGTCAAATGTTCTTCCAAAGGTCCCAAGCCCATTGATCCAGGAGGGCCTGAGTACAGAGGTCCCTAATCCATTGGCCCAGGAGGACCAGAGTACAGAGGATCCTGTCTTGTCCAAAATGGGCATTCAATTTAGCACGGATGCCTGCACAGAGACAGAGATGTATAAAGTACTAGAAACCCGGACAAGTGCTCTATCAAAAAAGTGACTTGAGTAGAAGTTGAAGTGCTCTTTAAGCACCACACTTAAGTAGAAGTACTAAAGTATTCAACATTTTTTGTACTTAAGTATTGCAAGTAGTTTATTTTAAAATTCACTACTTAAGTACTAAAAGTAAAAGTACAAGTATTGTGTCATGTAATTATTAAAGAAAGCAGTCAAAAGTTTGAACTAGCATTTAAATAAGGCGCTTTGGCGGATACAAATTTGCTTTGGCGGCCACCAAAAAATTGTCATTGCAAGACAACCCCTGCATTAGTTGTCAATGTGTGTGTCAATCAATACCATTACCCTATAAAACTGGCGTGTGATTTAGGCAGCATGAAAGCCAACTTGCAACAAATGATTCGTAAAATTTGTATAATTGTAACGAGTAACTAGCAGAACATTAAAAAACTATCGAAGTAAAAGTATTAAATTCATCGAAAATATCTACTGAAGTAAAAGTATGAGAAAAAAACAATACTCTAGTAGAGTACAGATACAGCATTTTAGTACTTAAGTACAGTACTTAAGTAGTTCTACTTCGTTACTATACATCTCTGCACAGAGACTGTTTTTGACCTGGTCATGGAGACCATTCCAGAGCTATTCACCCTGCCTGTAATGGCCATGGAGGCTACCTCAGAACAGCCTGCCAGTCATGTTGTGCCCACAGAAACCAACCCTGCTTGTCGCGTTTTTCGTTCAGAAGCCGTTCCTGTTTTGGCCATCGGAAACCCTTGCTGAGCATCTCAACTCATCTGCTGGGGCCACAGAGGCCATCTTGGAGGTGTCATCCAACCAAGTCATGCCCAAAGAAACCAAACCTGTCAGTCATGTTACTTCCTCAGAAGCTGCTTCTGACCTGGCCATTTCAGGGCATATTCCTGGCCATACAGGCCATTACTCATCACTGTGTTGCACTATCTTTGAGTAATGCCTTGACATTTGAGAACTATAGAATAAGCCATGGTTTGAACCTTTTTTATCAGATTTTAAATGGACACACTACTGCAGGATTGACTGCGCTGGCTCCAAACTCAGTTCAAGGCCCGAACGCATTACGAGATCTGTTGCAAATGGACTTCTCCCTATACCGGATTTAGGAACTGCTATGGTCCGAGATCTTTCTTTAATTTGCTCACTAGAGCCTGGAATGAGACACCACATCAGATCTATAACATCGATAAGACTATTTAAACAAACCTTTGCTCGCCATCTGATGGACAGGTATATCTGTGACCACTGAGATGGCTTTATGGCCTCCTGCTGATGCTTGTTTTCTTTCGTATGTTTGTGTGCTTGTTGTGTGTTTGTTGTTGTATGGTCTTGGAGTTCTGTTGTGTTTGAGGTATTCATGTTCTGCAGAACAGGAATCTGCTTAAAATCAGTTTTATACTGAGTCAGGCCCGATTGCTCTTAATCTTTTTCCTGTTTAAATAAATAAATAAATATTGATCTGCCCACTATAGCCATGGAGGCCATCCCTGAGCTGCCCACAAGCCATGACACACTCCATTAAAGAATACCTGCCAGTTTTGCCATGTCCTCTGAGGTTGTTCCTGCCAGTCATGATAAGGTCAAGAAGTCTGCGTCAGCTCCTGACGCCTTCAGCATGGTCTGTCATCCAAATCTAATGAAGCCTCTGAGACTGTGCATGACCTCACGTCGATCCAGGGGTCGTTAAAGCTGTCCACTTCACTAGCAGTATTTGGCCTAGTAAAGGAATCAAGGACTGTAATTGAAACTTTACCAGAACCACCTTTTATTCCTGTCACCCAGAGGAGTTTGTTCCAGAGCAGCTCATTTCATCTGTCTTGGACAGAGATGCCAGTCCAGAGGCAGCCAAGCACAAGTTACCATGCCCTCAGAAGTGAAACAGAAGGACGTCAAATAAACTTCTTTTTAGAGGCCCCTAGTGTTTTGGTCTGGGAGGTCTTAGTTCCAGTGTCGGCTCCAGCCCCTCAGCAAGTTCCAGTGTCTGTCACTAAAGGCGTCTCAGCAGCCTTCAGAGTCAAGTCCATGCAGTGTCTGTCCTTGAAGCCCTGGAGGGTGCCTCAGCAGCCCCTGAGGACACCCTAAAGTCTAGTCCAGTATATATCCTTGCAGCCATGAAGGACGTTTCTGAGTCCATGTCAAGGACCCTTCATGAATCTCCTGAATCCATTTCCCTGACACACACCCTTCCTGCTAGGTCTGTAATGGCCTCAGAGTTCACCCCCAAGACTATTTCTGACACCAAGGCCATTTTCAAGCACCGACCATTTGAGCAAGCTCCTTTTCCCAGGAGAACCACTAAGTCTGTCCTTACCCCTCCCATCCCACCCTCTGTATTACCTGGTTATATGTTTTCTAAACCGGTATCTCCCTGGTTCACCTCAAAATATTCCCCTGGATTATTTTTTTCTCTCCCAGTCCCGTTTCTTAGAAGCCCCGGAACTCCAAGTTTTGTTCCTCACCCGCCCTACCAGTTGGTACCCCCTTAGCCCAGTGTGGATGCCTGGAGGCGTCCATTAGAGGGGGGTACTCTCAGGGTTCTTTCCTGGCAGCCTTGTCTTTTGTTGTGGATTCTTTGTTTGTCTTGTGTTTGAGCACATGGCTCTGTCTTGGTCTGTGTTTGCTATGTGCGCCTCATGTCCTGCCTCCTTGTTTCCTGTTACCACACCCCCTTGTTTAGTAATAATAATAATAATAATAATACATTTTATTTGTAATGCACTTTACATTTCAAAGAAATCTCAAAGTGCTACAGAAGCTAGGGGTTTAAAACAATTTCTAGAGTAAGACAAAATCAACGAATAGCATTAAAACAGCATACAAAATATAATTACAATCATAATTGTTTAAAAGCCTTTTGAAATAGGCAAGTCTTTAGGCTCTTCTTAAAGTCCTCTAAAGTTTGTGGGACCCTTAAGGTCTCTGGGAGGGCATTACAGAGCCGTGGGGTGACTGCCTGGATGGCCTTATCACCCATTGTGGAGAGTTTTGTCCTTGGTTGGTGCAGGCAGTAGGTAGAGGTGGAGGAGCGGAGGTTTCTTGTGGCGGTGTGTAGGGTGAGGAGTTCACTGAGGTAGGAAGGGGCAGTTCCATGAATGCACTGGTGGGTGAGGAGACAGATTTTGTACTGGATTCTGTATTGAATGGCAGCCAGTGGAGGGATTTCCCCGTCAGGACCCGGGCAGCGCAGTTTTGAATATGCTGGAGCTTTTAAAGGCTCCTGCCAGAGGTCCCGACGAGGAGGGCATTACAGTAGACAGGAGATTATCTCCTCCAGGCAAACCTGAAGTGCAGATGGCAGAGCTGTGGATAGTGTGGAGTCCATTTTTATGTGTAGTTGTGTATCGTCTGCATAAAAGTGGAATGAAACTTTGTTTTTATGGATGATGTAACCGAGGGGTAGTAAGTAGATGGTAAAAAGGGTTGGGCCAAGGACGGACCCTTGTGGAACTCCACAGCTGACTGTGTGAGGTGATGATTAGGACTGTCCTAGGGCCACATACTTGGTCCTGGCTGTGAGGTAGGACTTGAACCAGCTTAGTGTGGTCCAAGAAAGTCCTACCATAGACTGGAGACGGTGAAGCAATACGCTGTGATCCACGGTGTCCGAGGCGGCCGACAGGTCTAGTAAGAGGAGATGAGATGGTACGCCCTGGTCTGCAGTCATAAGTAGGTAATTCATGATGCGGACCAGGGCTGTCTCCGTGCTGTGTACTGCTCGAAAGCCAGACTGAAATTTCTCGTAAATGTTATGAATGTGAAGGTGAATGTGGAGTTGGGCTGCAACAGCTTTTTCCAGGACTTTGGACAAAAACGGCTGTAATGAGCCAGGATGTCGGGGTCAAGTGACGGCTTTATTAGATGGGGGCGGATGAATGAATGAATAAAGGTTTATTCGGTTACTAAACATAAAAAAACAGAATATATATATACATCAAATTCATTACAAACAAAACAAAAGGTAACCGAACAGGTGTAGGCTGAAGCCGTGGCTTGTTACGCCTACCCTAATTACAAAACAACATCTACCCATCAAAATTAGAACGTAAACAATATAAATGTATAAACATATGCATACATGCACACATATACTCGTGTACATACATATATGCATACATACAAACCTCTGCACTTGATTACAAATATTTATTAATTACTTATATTATTGAAATCTAAGCACAACAATTATGCATAACTTATCTTAGACAATTTTTCTTAAGCATCCGAATATTTGTCAAAAATTCTGATTTTAAACTGTTTTTTAAAGTAATGAATGGAATTGCTCCTCTTAAGATCATCGGTGAGACCATTCCACAAGTCAACCCCTTTCACCGTAATGGTGTTCATTTTAAAGTTCGTTCTGACCTTCTGTTTTTTATACATGTTCTCTCCTCTTAAACTATATTTCTGTTCCCTTTTTTCAACATAATATATTTTCAGGCACTTTTTTCCTATTAACTTTAAACATAAATACAGCGGTATTCAAGCTGACTAAATCATAAAATTTTATTGCTTTAAATTTACGGAATATAGAATTTTATTTGTCGGTTCGTTATATAGGGAATGATTAACTATCCTTATAGCTTTTTTTGTAAAATTAAAATGGGTTTTGTGTTTGTAGTGTAGGCATGCCCCCATATTTCAACACAATAAGAAAAATATGGAACAATAAGAGAACAATACAGAATATACAAAGAAGACGTATTTATTAAGTACTTAGTTTTATGTAATATAGCTATTGTTTTAGACAGTTTTGATTGAACTTGAGCGATGTGAGGTTTCCAGGATAGTTTGTGCTCTAATATAATTCCAAGAAATTTGTTTTCATTTACCCTTTCTAGTTCCACATCATCAATCTTTAAGCTCATACTATTTTTAATTTGTCGATTACCAAATATAATATATTTGGTTTTACTTAAATTAAAAGATCAAACCATTTCTTTATTCTGGATAGTTCTCTAGTCACATCAGTAATTAATTGGTGAAGATTTTCCCCAGATACATACAGAGTTGTGTCATCTGCAAATAATACACATTTTAACAAATCAGATACCTTACAGATGTCATTAATATATAAAATAAACAACTTAGGACCAATCGAAGAACCCTGGGGCACCCCACAAGTTATTTTACGCATTTCTGATTTATGCTCGTTAAAATCAACATACTGATCTCTATTGTCAAGATAGCTTTTTAACCAAGAGTGAGCACGGCCTCTAAAACCATACTGCTCTAATTTATTCATAAACAATTTATGATCTATGGTGTCAAAGGCTTTTTTGAGGTCAACAAAAACACCCAAGGTGATATGCTTTTTATCTAATGCCGATGTGATATAATCAACTAATTTAATTAATGCCATTGAAGTCGATCGACCACTCCTGAATCCATATTGGTTGTCACTTAATATCATACATTTTTCTATAAAACTATCAAGCCTATTCAAAAAAAGTTTTTCCAGTATTTTTGAGAATTGGGATAATAATGAAATTGGTCTATAGTTTGAATATAAATGACTGTCACCACTCTTGTAAATTGGTATAATTTTTGCAACTTTCATCTGATCTGGGAACACTCCAAATTTAAAAGACAAATTGATAAGTCAGAAGATATAAGTCAGAGGTTCTAATATTAAATGGATTATATTTTTAACCAGTTTCATATCCATGTCTGTCCAATCAGTTGACCTTTTATTTTTTAAACCATTCACAATCTCCAGTATTTCATTTTTGCTAATGTCAGACACATACATAGATGAGAAGTTCCTACTAATATTTTCACAACTCTTTATGTTTTCATTTTGATTCAATGATGTCTTTTGCCAAATTGGAACCAACATTAACAAAGTAATCATTGAATTAATTTACTATCTCCTTTGGATTTCTAATGGGGACTTCATTATCATTCATAAAATAACTTGGACATTCTCGTTTATTATTCGTTTTTTTAATAATTTTTCTTAATACTTTCCAAGTTCCTTGCATATTTTGCTTTTGTTGTTCTAAAAGGGTATAAAAATATTGTTTTTTACTATTACGAATAATACTTCCCAATTTATTTTTATATTTTTTGTATTTTTCTTCCGACTCAATGGTCCTTTTTTAAACAAATTTCACATATACTGAATTCTTCTTTTTACATGCTTTTTCAATACCTTTTGTAATCCATGGCTTTTTTGCTGATTTATTTTCTTGGTTGTGAATCACCTTCATGGGGCAATGGATATTATACAGCTCAATAAATCTGTGCAAAAAAGTATTGTATGTTATATTTACATTACTTTCTGTATAAATGACTGCAGTTTTGAGAGCTGGTAGAACCTGACCGGATTTGAGTGACTGGTTAAGGATTTCTGTGATCAGTGTACTGATGGCTGTAATGTTTGAATTTAATAATGATATGGGGAGAGGGTCTAATAAGCATGTGGAGGTTCTCATACACTTTATGATCGACTCCACCTGTGTCCGGGTAATGCTCAAAAAGACAGAGAATGTGTTTAGTGGGTTTGTGGGACTAAGTTCGGAGGAGGGTGAAACTGTGGCAGAGAGGTTTGACCGGATTGAAGCCACCTTGTTGGTGAAAAAGTCCATGAACCTATTGCACTGGTCTGTACTGGTGTCAGTGTGCATATGTGGGAGGTTTGAGAAAATAATTTATTGATGCAAACAACTGCTTTGAATTTCCATTGTACTTTGAGATTTTTTGAGAAAAGTATTGAGACCTGGCTGTGATGAGTGCTTTGGAGTATGATTTTTGGTGTTCATGGTAGGCCTGTTTATATACATGTAGGCCACTGGAGGTGAATTTCCGTTCCAGGGCATGGCCAGCCGTTTTCATCCTCCGGAGCTCTGTTGTGTACCAAGGGGCTGACCAGTAAAAAGTAACTGTTTTTGTTTTGATTGGTGCATGTAACTCAAGGATATTGTAAAGCCTTGAGTTGTAGTGGTCAACAGAGCCATTAACTGACGCGAACTGTGTGACCGCTGAAATTTGCTGTATGTCTTGGTTGAAGAGGGTGGTGTCTATTGCTTTTAAATTTCTGAATCGGATTTGACGTTTTGTTTTATGGTAGGGACTTGCTGAGGGGCAGTTCCAGGGAGATAACCTTATGGTCAGACGCGCCCAAGTCATAGACTCTCATGTTGGTGATGGGGGCGGTGTCTGTTATAACTAAATCAAGAATGTGACCTTTTGTGTGTGTAGGTACTGAGACATGTTGTGTGATGTACTGTAAACAGTCCAGGAGTTCAAGGAACTCTGCAGCAGGGCGATTTGTGGGGGAGTCAACATGAAGGTTGAAATCTCCCATAATGAGTGTATTATGGGATATTGCACAGAAAGATGTGAGTAGATCATGCAGCTCAGAGATGAATCAAGGGTGTGGTTTTGGGGGGCGATAGATGAGGAGTATTGTTATTACTTCTTTATGGGATCTGAGTTTAAATGGAAGACACTCAAATGTGGTCAGCTTGGGCTGCGGGAGGGGGGTGGCGATAAGGTCTTTGCGATGGATGACACCAAGACCTCCACCCCGGTGGTTCTGGCCTTCTCCAGATATGTGTATCCTGAGGGGCAGGCTTCATTTAGTGCGAGATATGACTCTGGTTTGTGCCAAGTTTCCTAGAGGCACATTATGTCTATTTGTTTTTCAAGGATATGTTCAGATATTAAAGTCCCCTTGTGGACTTTGTCATTCATCATAGTGTTTTACATTGAGCACATCAGTGTTCAACTGGTTCTTATAAATGTCTATTCATGTTCTTCTAATGTTTGTGTGTGTCATTTGAAAACAAAATAACATTTTGAGAATATATAACATTGTTTTAAATGTAAAGTTTCATTTTGCAGTAGAATTGAGGGGTTTTGCCGATTGTGTGTGTGTTTTTAGATTTGTGTGTAGAGTTCTGAGAGTATGAGGCTTACTGCAGGAAATGTATGTAAACAATCGAGAAAAACTGTAAAGGTGAACTAAGTGACAAATACTGGAGTTTGTGAAATGAATGTTATAATGAACATGAGAAGAAAGTTTGTGATTGTGTGAAAGTGCTGGATTGAGGCGAGTCACTGAAGAGAAGTCAAGTCTACAAGAGCCGACAGATCTGATATAGTGAAGGTTATTGGCTGAAGTGTGGAGATGATGAGTTTTGATTTCTGTTTTCTGTAGAGTTTCCAGTCTCTCTCAGCTCCTCCTGAATCTACAGACCAACTCGACGTTTCCTTCGGTTCTCTCTCCTCTTTTGATGGCGTGAGAGAATCTGTCCGTCAGCTGAGAGACAAACTGGAGGATTTCTGGAAAGAGGAGCTCAAGAAGATCTCAGACGGAGGTAGTCCTGCTCCTCCTTTATAAAGACGTGTGTAGAATGATCCCAAATCTGAACATGCAACAGTATCTGAAATGTGCCTATGATTTATAAAACATCCACACGCACAAATAATTTTCCCACTTTATAAATCACAGTTCATCTTTAATTCAAGTGCATCAACTCTACAGAACAGCCACAAACATCCCTTGATGGTTTAGAAGTAATATATACATATTTGACGTAGAATTGAAATTTAGGATTGAATCTGATATGAGTGTTTTATAAATGAGGAATCTGGAGATGAATCTGTTCTCAGAAATGAGTTCTCCATCATCTAATATCAGATTAGAAATGGATGCATTTGATCCGTCATTTCTCTTCTGTTTATTTCCACAGTCACATTCACCAACATGAATCCCAAGACCAGGAACGACTTCCTACAATGTAAGTCACTAAGAAACAAGCAGAAAAACTCACTGAATGTGTTCATGTTCTTCCTGTAGAAGGAGAAATAAATCAGGGGTTCTCAACTCCAGTCCTTCGCGACCCACTGCTCTGCATATTGTGTATGTCTCCCTTGTTTAACACACCTGATTCAGATCCTCAGCTCGTTAAGATAGACTCTAACTATCCTAACGAGCTGAGGATCTGAATCAGGTGTGTTAAACAAGGGAGACATACACAATAGAGGGTATGCGCGTGACGTCACCTCCGGCCGGAGTGCTGCAGTTCCTCACAGTGAGTGGCAAAAAGACTGAGCGACTGTATATGTGTTCAGCGTGAATGCCACGAAAAACAAACACAACACATATAAAGTGGGAAAGAGCTTTGCGATTGACTTTACAACTAGATTTGACAAAAAATCGGAGGTATATTTTTACAGACTGCGATAGAAAGAGGAGCAAATGAATCACTGCAACTCACAGAAACAACTGGACTTGTCAGCCAAAGGTGGATCTGCAGTTTTCATTTTTTGTCAATATGCTGAATTTAGCTGTAAAACTATACCAATATATTTTGTATTTTTATATATATATATTAACAACTCATCAATTAAATATGTATCATTCCATATTCTGCATTATTGATGTTTTTTTAATAAACACTGACTAAAAAAACTATAAAGTTTTAGGGCTGGACGATATGATGATATATAGGCTATATATAACACTGATATAAGTAATCACCCGGATTTAAACCTATATTGTATTTATATAAAACGTTCACAGGCAAATTTGCTTTATGTTTAGGTCTATATTGCTTTTATTTCCCTGGTGTCGAAATCAGGCAAACATAAATGTCAGGCAACACGATTCCTGGCGGCATGTCAATAATATCCATGGATCACGATCTTTAGTAAGTTGTAAGGAACACTATATTGAGTCCAACATTTAATTTAAATTGATAAAATTGTTCGTTTTAGTCGCATTTTCGCAGTTTCCCCTATTAAATCCAGTCACGCAGCAGATCTTTTGCCACTCGGTCAGGCTGAGAGAGGGTTGTTCCGGCGGGAAAGTCACGTGAATGCATTCCCTCCATATGCAGAGCAGTGGGTGGCTAGGACTGGAGTTGAGAACCCCTGAAATAAATCATGATAAAAGAGTTTAATAATTAAATGATGATTTGCACAGGATATCTGCTCAGCTGTAATGAAACACTGATGATACATTGAACATTGAGTCATGAAGAGTTCAGAGACATTACAAAGATCAGACAGATTCATAATTCCTGATTCTGATGT
This sequence comes from Hybognathus amarus, assembly GCA_030378365.1. NCBI lineage: Eukaryota > Metazoa > Chordata > Actinopteri > Cypriniformes > Leuciscidae > Hybognathus > Hybognathus amarus. The sequence goes on from JAQIUQ010000441.1 coordinate 89,164, forward strand.
GTTTCTCTCCATCAGATTCTCATCAGCTCTCTCTGGATCTGAACACAGTGAATAAATACCTCAGTCTGTCTGAGAGGAACAGAGTTATTACTTACACTGGCAGAGTTTAGTCTTATCCTGATCATCGAGACAGATTTGATCATTGGCATCAGGTGTTGTGTAGAGAGAGTGTGTGTGGACGCTGTTACTGGGAGATTGAGTGGAGTGGGATTGGTGTGTGTTTATCAGTGTCATATAAGAGCATCAGCAGGAAGGGATCGGGTGATGAGAGTGTGTTTGGAATGTAATGATCAGTCCTGGAGATTAGACTGCTCTTCCTCCAGATACTCATTCAGACACAATAACATAGAGACTGTTCTCCCTGTAAAGTCCATCAGCAGAAGAATAGGAGTGTACACTCACCGGCCACTTTATTAGGTTCCCCATGCTAGTAACGGGTTGGACCCACTTTTGCCTTCAGAACTGCCTCAATTCTCCATGGCATAGATTCAACAAGGTGCTGGAAGCATTCCTCAGGGAGTTTGGTCCATATTGACATGATGGCATCACACAGTTGCCGCAGATTTGTCGGCTGCACATCCATGATGCGAATCTCCCGTTCCACCACATCCCAAAGATGCTCTATTGGATTGAGATCTGGTGACTGTGGAGGCCATTTGAGTACAGCGAACTCATTGTCATGTTCAAGAAACCAGTCTGAGATGATTCCAGCTTTATGACATGGCGCATTATCCTGCTGAAAGTAGCCATCAGAAGTTGGGTACATTGTGGTCATAAAGGGATGGACATGGTCAGCAACAATACTCAGGTAGGCTGTGGCGTTGCAACGATGCTCAATTGGTACCAAGGGGCCCAAAGAGTGCCAAGAAAATATTCCCCACACCATGACACCACCACCACCAGCCTGAACCGTTGATACAAGGCAGGATGGATCCATGCTTTCATGTTGTAGACGCCAAATTCTGACCCTACCATCCGAATGTCGCAGCAGAAATCGAGACTCATCAGACCAGGCAACGTTTTTCCAATCTTCTATTGTCCAATTTCGATGAGCTTGTGCAAATTCTAGCCTCAGTTTCCTGTTCTTAGATGAAAGGAGTGGCACCCGGTGTGGTCTTCTGCTGCTGTAGCCCATCTGCCTCAAAGTTCGACGTACTGTGCGTTCAGAGATGCTCTTCTGCCCACCTTGGTTGTAACGGGTGGTTATTTGAGTCACTGTTGCCCTTCTATCAGCTCTGAACCAGTCTGGCCATTCTCCTCTGACCTCTGGCATCAACAAGGCATTTCCGCCCACAGAACTGCCGCTCACTGGATGTTTTTTCTTTTTTGGACCATTCTCTGTAAACCCTAGAGATGGTTGTGTGTGAAAATCCCAGTAGATTAGCAGTTTCTGAAATACTGAGACCAGCCCTTCTGGCACCAACAATCATGCCACGCTCAAAGTCACTCAAATCACCTTTCTTCCCCATACTGATGCTCGGTTTGAACTGCAGGAGATTGTCTTGACCATGTCTACATGCCTAAATGCACTGAGTTGCCGCCATGTGATGGGCTGCTTAGAAATTAAGTGTTAACGAGCAGTTGGACAGGTGTACCTAATAAAGTGGCCGGTGAGTGTATGTGGATCACAGTGCAGGAACTCTGTCCTTCTACAGCGTCTCTGACACAGTGAGCCTCATCCACACAGTCCAGACCACATTCACTCAGCCGCTCTATCCTGGGTTTTTTGTTTGTTTTAGATCATCAGTGAAACTGTGTTGATGTTTCAGAATAGACTGAGAGATTTTACCCATAATACTTTGAGCCACATGATAAATCAGTAACAGTGAGATGTTTCAGAGTCTCTGTATTTTCTCTTACATTTTCACATGATTTTCGTAAACCTCAAGATGTGAGTAAACAAGATGCAACAATGTTAGAATTGCATCATCTACTATCTTATTGGACTAATAAATGAATTGAAAATGATTGAATAATTGTTGAGTATCATTACACACCTTTATCAAACCTTTCAAAGCATTTACACACCAGAGAGATTAGTGAGATTGGTAGTTCCCCTTCAGGGACTACCGCTGCGTGTAATCGCAGTGGGAACGCCCCCAGCGTAGCGCGTCTGAAGCATGAATGAAATCAGTCAATGGAGAGAATGAGCGTACGGCGAATGACGTCATCGACCAGGAAGCTATAAATATCCCCTGAGCACACCAGACGCCAGCTTTTTTACTTCAGCAAGCTCTGTATGTGTGTCTGAAATCTATCGATTGTGTTTGTCTGTTTCTCACTATATATATATATATATATATATATATATATATAGTATCATGTATCTTTGTATCTTTCCATGTATCCATGTTTTTCCATGTATCTTTCCTTCCTCAACACAGGAAGTTCCTGAGGTTCGCTTTCAGGGGACGAAGCATACCAATATTGGGTTCATCCATTCGGCCTAGCACTGTCACCCCGAACGTTCACGAAGTATATGGATGCTGCTATAGCCCCGTTAAGGCTGCAGGGCATCCGTATTCTGAATTATATAGACGATTGGTTAATTCTAGCTCAATCGGAACAACAGGCGGTTCGGCATCGAGGTGTCGTTCTTGCTCACATTAAGAGACTGGGGCTGAGGCTAACGCCAAGAAGAGTGTTCTTTCTTCATTACAGAGATCCACTTTTCTAGGTGTGGTGTGGGATTCGACGACGATGCAGGCATCGATTGTCACCTGCTCGTATTGCTTCGATTCTTGCCACAGTCGATCAGGTCAAGCTAGGCCAGGCATCCACTGTAAAACAGTTCCAGGGACTGTTAGGTCTCATGTCAGCTGCGTCCAACGTGATACCTTTTGGCCTCTTGCACATGAGACCGTTACAGTGGTGGCTCAGAACCAAGGGATTCTCTCTGAGGGGAAATCCGCTTTGCATGATCATGAGTTCGCGACGGTGTCATCGCGCCCTGATCATGAGGAAAGATCCTTGGTTTCTGTCCCAAGGCCCTGTGTTAGGAGCTCCTTGTCATCGCGTTATGCTAACGACAGATGCCTCTCTCACGGGTTGGGGGCGATCATGAATGGTCGCCCGGCTCAGGGTGGGATGACCATCATCGTCTGTGGCACATAAATTGCCCAGAGATGTTGGCGGTGTTCCAGGCCCTGAAACACTTCATCCCAGACCTAAGGGGCCACCATGTTCTTGTCTGGCAGACAACACATCGGGGGTCTCTATATCAACCATCAGGGGGATCTGCGTTCTCGTTTACATTCTGACACATCAGATCCTTCCGTGGTCCCAGGGGGAAACTCTTTCTCTGAGAGCTTTTTATCTCCCGGGGTATTTGAAATCAGGGGGCAGACGTCCTGTCAAGACAGGGGCCGAGGCCCGGGGAATGGAGTCTTCACCCCGAGGTGGTGGAACTCCTTTGGAAACATTTCGGTCATGCCGAGGTAGACCTATTTGCTTCTCGAGAAACATCACACTGCCTGCTGTGGTTCTCTCTTAGCCATCCAGCCCTGATGGGGTTGGATGCGATGGTACATCCGTGGCCGAGGTCACGTCTGTACGCATTTCCCCGATCGCTCTGCTCCCGGGAGTTCTGGAGAGGGTTCGCCGGGACGGGCTCAGTCTTCTGCTAGTTGCCCCGTTCTGGCCGGCTCGAGTGTGGTTTGTGGACCTAATGTCTCTCCTCGACGGCTCTCCCCTGGAGATACCGATCAGGAGAGACCTACTCTCTCAGGCGAGCGGGTTGACCTTTCACCCCCGCCCAGAACTATGGAGGCTGTGGGCTTGGCCTCTGAGGGGGCCCAGCTCATGGTTTCTGGTCTCTCAGACTGAGGTTGTTGAAGACCATCCTCCAATCCAGAGCTCCCTCCACGAGGAAGTTATATCGTTCTAAATCATACACTAGATCTAATTATATCATGTGGAACCAGTCCAACTGATATAGATATTATACCGCAAAGCGATGATGTCTCTGATCATTACATGGTGACTTGCCAAATACGTACTGCTGAAATATGTCATGTTGCGCCGACGTTATAGACCAGGCAGAACAATCCTTCCAACCACTATAGATAAATTCTCAAATAGCTTACCTGATCTATCTAAGCTGCTAAGTGAACCCAAACAAACTGATGAATTAGAGGAAATGACAAGCAGTTTGAGCACCATTTTCACTAGAACATTAGATATTGTTGCACCAATTAGATTAAAAAAGGTTACAGAGAAAACTAAAGCACCCTGGTACAACAGTGATACGCATGCTATCAAGAGAGAAACTCGTATCTTAGAGCGTAAATGGAAACAAACTAATCTTTAGAATCTTCTAAACTATCTTCTTGTTAAACTATTCCTAAACTAGGTCTTTAGAATCGCGTGGAAAGACAATGTCACGTTATAAAAAGGCTCTTAAAATGCCAGGGCTGAGCATCTTCGCAAACTAATAGAAAATAACCAAAATAATCCAAGGTTTTTATTTAACACCGTGGCTAGACTAACAAATAAACAGACATCGCCAGAGCAAAATATACGGTTACAGTTTAGCAGTAATGATTTTATGAATTACTTCAATGAGAAATAGAAAGCAAAACACAATTATAAATGTACAATCCTCTATGGCAGGGGTTCTCAACTCCAGTCCTCGCGACCCACTGCTCTGCATATTGTGTATGTCTCCCTTATTTAACACACCTGATTCAGATCCTCAGCTCGTTAGAATGGACATGAGTACTCATCCTGAATCGAGCTGATGATCTGAATCAGGTGTGTTAAATAAGGGAGACATGCACAATATGCAGAGCAGTGGGTCGTGAGGACTGGAGTTGAGAACCCCTGCTCTATGGTGTCTTATGACTCAGCCTCAATTATGGCCCCTCTAGAACAACTACACCGCTTTACAACGATAGGACAGGAAGAGCTAAATAAACTTATCATTGCTTCTAAACCAACAACATGTTTATTAGATCCAATACCCACTAAACTACTGAAAGAAGTGTTACCTGTAGTGGAAGAGCCTCTCCTCAATATTATTAACTCGTCTTTATCTTTAGGTCATGTTCCAAAAATATTCAAGCTGGCAGTAATAAAACCTCTCATTAAGAAACCGCAATTAGATCCAAATAACTTAGCAAATTACAGACCCATTTCAAATCTTCCATTTATGTCAAAAATACTAGAAAAAGTTGTGTCCGCTCAATTGTGCTCTTTTTTGCAAGAAAATGATATCTATGAAAAATTCCAGTCAGGATTCAGACCGCATCATAGTACAGAAACTGCGCTAGTTAAAATTACAAATGATTTACTTCTAGCTTCTGACCAAGGCTGTATCTCAATACTAGTCCTACTTGATCTTAGCGCTGCGTTCGACACTATAGATCATAAAATACTTTTGGATCGACTACAAAACTACACTGGTGTTCAAGGACAGGCATTAAGCTGGTTTAGATCATATGTATCGGACCGTTCTCATTTTGTTTGTTTAAATGGGGAAAAATCAAAGATAACGCCAGTAGATGGAGTACCGCAAGGATCGGTTTTAGGCCCTCTGCAATTCTCAATATATATGCTGCCACTTGGTAATATTATAAGAAAACATGGAATTAACTTCCACTGTTATGCTGATGATACTCAATTATATATTTCATCACGACCATGATCGAAAACACTAACTCATCTAAATTGACCGAGTGTCTCAAAGATATAAAATGCTGGATGACGCGTAATTTCCTGCTATTAAATTCAGATAAAACGGAGGTATTACTTATTGGTCCAAAAACTACTCACAAAACCTCTTACAATACAACTTTAATATAGATGGATGTCCCGTTACTTTATCAACTACAGTAAAAGACCTGGGTGTTATAGTAGACCGCAACTTGTCTTTCGAAAATCATATTTCATATGTTACAAGAACAGCCTTTTCCCACCTTAGAAACATTGCTAAGCTACGTAACATGCTATCTGTTTCTGATGCAGAAAAGTTAGTTCATGCATTTATGACCTCGAGACTAGATTACTGTAATGCTTTATTAGCCGGTTGTCCTGCATCCTCAATCAACAAGCTACAGTTAGTCCAAAATACAGCCGCTAGAGTTCTTACTAGGTCAAGAAAATACGATCATATAACACCGATTTTATCATCTCTACACTGGTTACCTATTAAGTTCCGTATCAACTACAAAATACTACTACTGACCTATAAAGCCCTAAATGGTTTAGCTCCAATGTACTTAACGGACCTTCTTTCGCCCTACAATCCACCGCGTTCTTTAAGATCACTAAATTCAAGGCTTCTGGTCATTCCTAGGATATCTAAGTCCACTAAAGGAGGGAGGGCGTTCTCGCATTTAGCTCCAAAACTCTGGAATAGCCTTCCCAATACGGTCCGAAGGCTCTGACTCGCTGACACAGTTTAAAACTAGACTAAAGACGCATCTCTTCAGTCAAGCATTCACATAATGCTTACCTTTTAGTCCTCTGTTATGCCATACAGAACCGTTTGCCGCTGAAACTGCTTAAAGGGTAACTTCACCCATTTGCATTAAGGTTTGTATTGTTAGAAACCCAGTCACATATTTTAATGATGGTGGAATTTTGCTTGTTTTTTTCTGAGATGGGAGAAAAAAGGATTTAAGTGTTTTACTTCCGTCCTATCGTGACGTAAATATCATCATTTTGCGTCACGATAGGACGGAAGATAAATTTCATTGCATATTAAGAAAACTACAGCCTTTAGCTCATTATTATTCAAGGGCGTGGGACCCACTCACCCCACCGGCCTATTACAGATCAGTGGGTGGGACTAAACCTGAAGAAACTAAACTATTAATCCGCCATCTTGCTTGGAAGATAGCAAGCTAAGCTAACAAGCGCTCAAGGAGTTAGATTTACCATAATGGCTGAATTTACGACACACGATATGGAAGACGAGGATTTTGAAAATCTTTTGCTCGAAACTGATGTTCGTGGCTATTTATACAAGCCACAATATAGCGAAGAGCAGCTGAGGCTGATGGAGGAGCAGGAGACGCCGAGGCGTCGGCTTGTCGCGTCGAGGACCCCCCACTGACTCTGACGCTAGGCGGCTTGCTAGTGCCCGTGCTCTCGCTGCGTGCTACGGCCTATGGACACAGAGTGCGTCTGCTGCAGATAATTTCAACGATGGCAATTTCTCCTGGAGGAAAGCTCTGAATCAGACGAGCACACGGACGTTTGTGTTGTGATAGTTTCGCCTGACTAAACATCCAGGTAACATGCAGTAATTCACAATATAGAAAGAAATACAAACGAGGAGTTATTCACTAATAACGTGAACAGGGTTTGTTGTTGTGGGAAGAAGGAGGCATGAACCAGTGAACATTTTTAAACATTTTAATAGTAAAATGAACAAATACAAAAAGAAAATAAGCCAGTAGCCCCTCATTGACGACTACTGTAAAGTTACACACAACAGAAACAAAACACAACATAAAATCAGGCCTGTTTCTCTCTCGATCTGCCGTCGCCGCTCCCCGTTTTATGCTTTCGCTTCTCCGTGAGAGACGCGGAGTGGCGCGCGCCTCACAGGTGTCTTTCATTATCAGTCTCTGTTATAACTCATGCCGCCGTCCTTTTAAGTTACATCCCTCGCCCTCGATCGTCCTGCTCGCCAAAGCCAACTAGACATTTTGTGTGAAATGAGTTTCAAACTCCGGTGACAGCTAATCTTAGCCGCCTTCTGCTTCTTGGGTTCAATGTTAGCCTTGTAGACGGAAGAGTGAATTCTCTGTTTGTGCTGTGCCGGATTAGTGGGTGTGGCTTGCGGAGCTGTGCAATGCGGTGCATTCTGGGAAATTGAGTATATTAATACTTAGGCGCCCCTTGGTTATTTTCTGTGTTTTTTCGGTCAAGAGGGCACCAAATTAAAAAATTCTTTTACATTTCGACTACATATATGATCCACTTTCAATAAAGATTAATTTTGCAATGGGTGAAATGCTCCTTTAACGCACCAAGTGGGGCTTTAACAGCCTTTTTAGACAAACGGTCTCAGAGGTTTGGCACGGTATGGTTGGCTTGCGGAGAGTTTGTGAGATAGTGATTTTCTAACACCGACTCCTGTATAATGGAAATCATTCTGAACATCAGCTATGCTAATTATTTTCCATCTGCCTTTCTGCTGTTATCTCGGGACGTCTTGTCCAGAGAAAAATGGCGTTCGTCAGGTCCAGTTTGTATCCAGCCTCTCACGGGGATCACAGATGCCCCAACGCCTGTGAAGAGACGACTCAACGCTGGTGATATGTTATGGCTCCATATTATATATAAACAATATGTATATTTAATATTTATATATAAACAATATGAATGTAAGACAGAGGAGAACTGGCCCCGACTGAGCCTGGGTTCTCCCAAGGTTTTTTCTCCATCCGATCTGATGGAGTTTTGGTCCCTTGCCACTGTCGCCTTGCTTTGCCTTGCTTTTGGCTTGCTTAGTTGGGTTTATTTAACATTTATCAATATTATTTATCTGTGTTGTACTACTGTCATGTTAACACTGTGAAGCTGCTTTGATACAATCTTTATTTGTAAAAAGCGCTATATAAATAAATGTGACTTGACTTGACTTATATGCCGCGAGGTGGAAACTTTTCACCTCTTGGTGTGGAGAGCACCAGCAGGACCCAGTTAACTGCCCAGTTGGTACAGTGCTGGATTTCCTGCAGGACCGTCTCTCCACTGGGTTATCCCACTCCACAGTGAAGGTGTACGTGGCGGCCTTAGCTGCTTACCACGCCCCTTCAAGTGGAGGTTCCCTAGGGAGACACCCACTGATATCTCGCTTCCTTCGTGGCACCTTGAGGCTGAGGCCTGCAGTTCGCACGAGGGTACCAGCTTGGGATCTGGCCATCGTCTTAGAAAGTCTCTCCCTTGCTCCTTTTGAGCCCATCAAGGAAGTTTCGGAAAAGTTTTTTACTCTAAAGACTATCCTTCTTCTCGCTATCTCATCTCTAAAAAGAATAGGAGATATTCAAGCACTTTCGGTGGCTCTCCTCGTGCCTGGAATTGCTCTGTTCGGTTAAGGCCTTCCCCTGTCCGAGACCAGGTTATGTTCCCAAGGTACTAACTATTTCTGTTTGACCTATAGTTCTGCAGGCTTTCCGTCCTCCACCTTTTCTGACGTCAGACCAGGAGAAACTTAATTTGCTGTGCCCCGTTAGGGCTTTAGATGCTTATGTCCACAGAGCTCCCTGTGGAGGAGATCACAACAACTGTTTGTCTGTTTTTGGGTCACCTGAAGCAAGGGTGTCCTGCATCTAAGCAAATGATGAGCAAGTGGGTGGTCGAGGCCATCTCACTTGCTTACGTGTTCGGCCCATCAGCCTTCACCTTTGACTGTAAGGGCTCATTCCACCAGGAGTATGGCTGCCTCTACAGCTCTTCTTTCAGGAGCTTCTCTTCAGGACGTTTGTGATGCGGCAGGCTGGTCCTCACCGCACACTTTCGTCAGGTTTTATTCCCTTGACCTTAGCTCCACTCCCGGGGCTCAGTTTCTCTCGTCGGTTTGTGTCTCCTAATGACACACGACGGGGATTTGGTCGTATGGGGATGTGGGTATTGCGTTCCCACTGCCAATTACACGCAGCGGTAGTCCCTGAAGGGAACGTCCCGGGTTACGTATGTAACCCTAGTTCCCCGAGGAAGGGACGGACGCTGCGTGTCCTGCCATACTCCCGGCTTCCCCTTGGGTCGCTTGCTTCAGTAACTTTAAGCTGGCGTCTGGTGTGCTCAGGGGATATTTATAGCTTCCTGGTCGATGACGTCATTCGCCGTAACGCTCATTCTCTCCATTGACTGATTTCATTCATGCTTCAGACGTGCTACGCTGGGCGTTCCCACTGCGATTACACGCAGCGTGCCGTCCTTCGGGAACTGAGCGTTACATACATAACCCGGGACGTCAGTCATCAAGCTCTTTTGTTTGTTGATCTTAGGAACAGAATGATGTAAAATTGTGTTAGACCAGAGGCTTTCAAACCAGGAGTGATGGGGTCTGTGGAAAAGTCTTTAATAAAGGTTAAAAAAAGAGACTAAAATAAATAATATAAATAAAAAAAATACATAAATAAAAATGTCATTAAATAATAAACATAAATAAAAATTACATAAAAGGTTAAAAAAATAAAATACATCTAAAAGTACATTAGTGAGTAGATACTATATACAATAAATGTAACTTAGAAAGTAATTTTTAGACTTATAATATTAAACTTTCAGTGTATAAAGTTTTAGGATGGGGGTCCCTCACATGAGGGAGATCATATTTGGGGGTCCATGACTATAAAATAATAATAAAAAACTGTGTCAGAAAACCTTTTGTTACACTGTCCCTGATTACATATGAATTTGAAATGCCTAAATATTGTTTTACAATTTTGATTAATTGTAATTAAGAATTAATACAAGAACTGACAAACCAATTACACGAAAGTGTTCAACACTGTAAAACCTGATGAGTTAGTTTAACTCAAACCGTTTGAGGAAACCGATTCATTATTAACTCATTTTATTAAGTTTATTAACTTAAATATTTGATTTGTTTCCAAGTAACTCAATAACTTATTGTTAAGATAACTTGGGTAAATAAAGTTAATAGTACTAATTAGTTACTATAACTTAAATCTATAAAGTACACTGTAAACTCAAATAAGTTGGCAGAACTCAAATCACTTTTAGTAGTATAAGCTTAGTTAGTAGTGATGTGTCGTTCATGAACGATTCGTTCATTTTGAACGAATCTTTAATATGACTCGGGACTACCGAGTTGTCTCGGAGTGATTCGTTCATTTTGTGTTACCCGCGCATGCGCATTGCGCACCATATGGATTCTGAATCTGTACTGGAAATAGAAATGATTAGTTCATCTCCTCAGTACTAAAGTTCGGGTTCGGGGCGGAGTCTGAGTCTTTTTGTTCTTCCTTTTAGTCCCATAGAGCCTATGCTGTCAGTACCGGAAAGAGAAATGATTAAGTTCATCTCTAGAGTTCGGGTTTGGCGGGGTACGAAGTTTTCTGTTCTTCCTGTTTAGTCCATTGAGCCTATGCTTGTCAGATCACTTGGAAAGAGGAATGATTAGTTCATTTGAGTCTTCGGGTTTGAGTCCTTCGTTTTAGTCACGTGAATTGTCAACGTATTGAATAGCCGAATTCACAAACTAATTCACAAACTTTTTACAAACAAGCACAGTAGATGATGTATAATATAATAGTAGTTAATTAATGTATACTATATAATAAAACACCACAGATGCATTATATAGAAAAGAGACGGACAGGGACAATAATAAGAAATAATGGAACTTTTGTTTATAATGTTTATTGAACATATTTTGTATTTTAATGCCTATATAACACAATATACATTCAGACGCAGTCAATACGAATGTTGCATTTGATGCGAGAGTGGTCACGTGAGAAGAGACACGAAGGACTAGAACTCGAAGACTCAAATGAACTAATCATTTCTCATTCCGGTGCTGACAGTATAGACTCTATGGGACTAACAGGAAGAACGAAAGACTTGAACCCGGCCGAACCCGAACTCGAGAGATGAACTTAATCAGTTTCTCTTTCCGGTGCTGACAGTATAGACTCATGGGACTCGACAGGAAGACGCAAAGATTTGGACCCTGCCGAACCCGAACTTCGAGAGATGAACTAATCATTTCTCTTTTCGGTGCTGACAGTATAGACTTAATGGGACTGACAGGAAGAACTGAAGACTCGGACCCGGCCGAACCCAGAACTCGAGAGATGAACTGATCTTTACTCTTTCCGAGTCCTGCTATATCGCACATGGCACGGCCCACAGACAGCACAGATCAGAGTTAGACACTGACGAGTCAACAGCTAACGTCTCGATACATGAGAGGAGGAGAACAAACCTGATAAATATGAAGTTGCAAAGGAAAGAACGTCTTCGGATCAGGAGGTGAGGTGAACTATAACAGGGTCAGACTGCAATAGCTTGAACTTGAGACCCAGCAACTAATTAATATACAGTTATTTCAGTTGCTTAATTTGGCTTTGGCTGCATTACCCTATAGTTATTTATGTTATTTTTACAAATGTAATCAATATTTTCGTTAGTACTAGATGTTTTGGGATATTTAAAATGACATTTTAATTATATAATGATGAAATGACCGAAATGAACGAAATGACTCGATAAAAAGATTCGTTCATTTTGCTGAACGAGACTCAAAGATCCGAGTCAGTAAAATGATCCGAACTTCCCACCACTATTAGTTAGCTTTAAAAGCTAATCTGCTGACGTAGGAAATGCTAATATATTAGAAACAGTATGTTATAAGCACTAACAAGCACAGAAGCACTTGCTGTATGAGCGTAATAATATAAAAGGATAATTTGATCTCAAATCAAGCTGAATGCACCACTTGTCACCATGATGGTAACTATCCTAAAGCCAACATTAACAGAAATTCTTCTAAATTAGCATAACAAAACATTAATCACTACTAAATCTCACACTGAACATTAATCTTACACACACACAAAAACATTATATTGCACTTAATTTTAGCATTTACACTCTCTTTCAGTACCATCGGCAAAGCATGCTGGGAAATAGATTTCCCAGCCGTTTCAGTTAAACTTAAGTTCGTCTAAATTAAAATAAATAATTTCATAAAACTCAAAACAATGAAACAGTTCAGTTTACTTAAAATATATGAGTTCTGTGAACTTGAAAGAAAAAGAAAGTGCTAAATACTCATAAAAATTAATTTGACTGAACTTAATTCGTTGAATTTAAGTTTGTCCTACTCAAACCAATTAATAATTTTGACCGTTAGGGTTTACAGTGTGCTATAGACCTTATGTAGCCCCGCCCCTTTTCAGTGCTGCGCTCGTTGTCTTTTGACTTCCGGTCTGTATTTTGACAGCGATCTTGCATAGGTATGAATGAACTGCTCGTAAAAATGTCCCGGTCGACATTTGTTAAGACATCTGCTTTACAATGCTTATGATAAACATTACAATGCTCATGACAACTTTAGTTAACTCTACAATAAGTAAATCCACTTCACCAGCTAATTACTCCTCAACAGCGATGCCATAGAAATATACAGAGCGACCGCAAAACCGAAAGTTCAAAGACAATATTCTAAAGATGACGGCGCCCACGTTTCTCTGGTGCATAAGGTCTATATAATTATTATTAGTAACACAACTCATTTAATTTGTGGTAAACAAGTGCTCTTTCTGCAGCTCATCAACGCCCCCTGCTGGTCTGGAGGTCTGGACAATGGCTGGTAGATCTGTTCCTTTATCCATCTATGATACAAGAAACCAATGATTCAATAACAATCATCTCAAATAAGCAGAATAAATTCAGTCACACACTCTTTTGTACATTAATTTGAGCTACACAAACGTGTAAATAAGATTCGCAACACAGCCGTTTTAACTTTTATATATTTTTCAAGGATATGAATATCTCAACAATTAAATTTGCACCAGTTCAAATTATAGTTATTGATATCAGGAATTATATTTATGCTAGTAACAATCCTAATTCTTTATCTCAACAATTATATTTTTACTAGTTAAAACAGAACTATGCATTTTTTTTTTACCTTAACTGAATAACTTCGGAGTTATTGCAATGGTTATATGACTAGTATTTTCGGGTTGAATGTTGGGCGTCTAATAAAATTTCCCCTTAAATCCCTCCCTCTCCGAGAACATCTTTAGTATATTCCCCAGCAATTGGCTATTTCTTGCTTTGAACATGAATACTGCAATTTGATATTTGGATAATTTGATACTGCAATTTGATACTCTCTAAGGCATGGGTTGGGCGTACTACCAATAAACATGTCACAGAAAACTCAGGCCTACTCGAGCTACTTACCCCCGGTGATTTTATCTTGGCAGACAGAGGTTTTAATATACAAGAGAGTGTAGGGTTAAAATGTGCAAAAGTATTAACACCCAGTTATACTCGAGGAAAGCTACAGCTGTCTGCTCTTGAAGTTGAGGCCACCCGCAAAATCGCACATGTCCGCATACATGTAGAAAGAGTGATAGGATTGGTGCGCAATAAATATGCGATACTGTCAGAAAAGATACCCATCTCCTACCTGGTGACATCAGGATCTGAGATAGCAGTTATCGATAAGATGTGCTCCTCAGTTGTACCTTTTGATTAGATGTGTGTAAAACAGGTTGTTAATACATGCATAGTGTTATCTTAACACATTAATCACAAAAAAGTCTGGTTCAGTATGGAATAAGACTACTAGTTATTTTAATAGTCATCTTACATTTTAGCATCTTTACATTTTAATATCTGACATTCATTAGAAATGAGTACTGAATTTAATTTTTTTTGTATAGAATGACAAAATACAATGAACTATGTAAATATAAATACATATAAATATTATAATAAAAACTTGTTACATCAGAATCTCATGTGTCATACTGTACCATCACACTTCAGCTCTACACACCAAACAGTACCATTTTCTCCCCTTATTGGGCATACGTTTCATGTTCATATATGACAGATGGAACCATATATGAAGGCAGTCCCCACTGTGACAACGCACCACACGGTCACAAACTTTGTATGGTTGCCTGCACACGCAGATGATGTCTGATGGTATTGGTTTTTCTCTGCTTTTAGAGGGACCCATTTCAGTCACATCAGCTGTGTCAGTCGGCATTGCTGATGGAGATGGCCTTGAGAAAGTTTCCCCACAAGCTCTGGGAGAAGGGCTTTGAAAAAAGATCCCTGGATTTTGACTTGATTACTTCCCAGAGTACAATATCTGGTTCTATCCTCTCTATAAGTACATCATTTTCTGACCATAAAACAAAATCAGCAAACTCCTTATTACATACAAGCACCTGTGTCTGGACCTGAAAATAGTAGGCATGTGAATGTTTGAGTTGTAATTTGCCATTAAATTCCTCCAAACAGAATCTGCCATCAACACATTCTTTGAGGCTTACGCTATCATGTGCACAACACTGACATTTAACCTCCACTACACCATCACCACAGCAGTCGCAATGTACTATCCCATCTGGTGTAGCACCTATGTGAGGCAGTCTGGATTTATTACAAAACCACTGGTCTCACATCTGAAATTGGTGTGTGAATGCATTTTCTGATGATAACAAGTTAGTGCCTGGTGTTCATGATCACACCCCTCAAGTGGTTGCTTTACTGTAAAGCCTGTGCTTAGAGGGTAGCAAATATTTTTAATGAGGCTTTGTGATGGATTCTCAGGTGTTGTGGAACAAGCAGTTTTGTCTGAATTTCAGACCAGTTTCTCACTTGCCTTTTTTTCAAAAGTACTAGAAAAAGTTTTTTTTTTTCAATTACATTCTTTTCTAGAAAATAACTCTCTGTTTGAGAAATTTCAATCAGGATTTAGATCGCGCCATAGTACCTGAGTCTGCACTATTAAAGGTACACAACGATACTGCCCGCTTTGTTGATGCTAAGAGTCCAGTTATTTTAGTGCTTTCGTCTACGGCAGCTTTTGATACAGTGGACCATGCAATTCTTCTGTCTCACCTCAATCACTATGTTGGCATTAAGGGTACTGCGTTTCAGTGGTTTTCATCATACTTGACTAACAGAACCTTTTCAGTGGTGATTGGGAATTCGTCCTCTTCCACTTCTTCTTCTCCTGCGGGGTGCCACAAGGCTCTATTCTTGGACCAGTTTTATTTTCGCTCTATATGCTGCCCCTTGGGTCCATCATTGCCAGGCATAACATAGCTTATCACTGCTACGCTGATGATTTGCAGATTTATTTGCCAATAAGTCCAACAAATAGTGATGCATTTGGGTCACTAGTTGATTGCATTGATGACATTAAATCATGGTTAGGAAAAAATTCCTTAATTTGAATGAAGATAAGACAGAATATATTCTATTTGGTGAGTCTGCAAACACTGACCCTAATATGTTATTTTCAAGTTTTAGACCGACTGTCAGAAATCTCGGTGTGACTTTTGATAGTAGCCTGAAATTTGACAAACAAATTGATAGTGTGGTAAAAGCAAGTTTTTTTCAGCTACGTCTATTGGCCAAGGTCAAACCATTTTTAAATCGTTCGGATCTTGAGAAAGCTATTCATGCTTTTATTAGCTCAAGATTAGATTACTGTAACGCACTTTACGTGGGAGCATCTAAGTCATCAGGCGCCTTCAGCTGGTACAGAACGCAGCAGCCCGTCTTTTAACTAATACACGCAAGCGTGAGCATATAACCCCAATTCTTTCTTCGCTTCACTGGCTTCCGGTTTCTTTTAGAGTTGATTTGAAGATTTTATTGTTTGTTTTTAAAGCTCTCAATGGGCTTGCTCCACCGTACGTGACTGAGATGCTAACTTTACGAGAATCAAACAGGACTCTCAGGTCAACAAATCAACTTTTGTTGGTTGTCCCAAGGACAAGGTTCAGACTATGGGGTGACCGGGCCTTTTCTGTAGCTGGGCCAAGACTTTGGAACAAGCTACCTGCCGATTTACGAACTATCACGGAATTAGGCCCTTTTAAAGCTAAACTTAAGACTTATTTATTTAGACTGGCTTTTATACCATAATTTTGTTGACTCATTCTGTATTGTATTTGTTGTTTTTTGTTGTTGTTTTATTGTTATTTTGGAAAGCACTTTGGTTCACCTTGAAAAAGGGATGTAAAGGGCTGTATAAATAAATATTGATTGATTGATTGATTGATTGATTGATTGATTGAAGCAGCTTTCATGCGTGAGGCTGTAATTCTGCCAGCCCTAAATCTATACCAGGCTTTACTTTTAGACTGTTCTCCTGTCTGCTGTTCTATTGTGTCAGCTTGCCTTTGAGAAATGTCTACTGCAATGGTACTACAGTGCAAGAGGTAACTGTTCGCTGTCATAGAAATGCACTGTTCATTCGAATAGCTCACTCAGGGGCTGGCCAGTATCGGAGTTCAACACTGGAGCATAGAACTCTGCATAGTCTTTCATGACAGACAGCAAGGCTGGTTTATCACCTGTAGCATGCAGCTCTCCCAGGAATGTAGCGATTCTCAGCATCTGTTGGCTCTGACACATCAGGTAGCTTTTGTTTGTCCTTGTATTGTATTGGTTTTTCTTCTAAAAATGTTGTGTCTAGTCTATGTTTGATTGTAGCTTTTGAGTGAAAGTCAATGTTTTCTACTTCAAGGTACTTTTCCTCTGGTTGTCCACTTGGAAGTAGCCAATATGCAGGTTTTTCTGTCAAAGTTTTTGGACTTACGGAGCAAAACAGCTGCCTTGATGGCGAAAAGAACCGCTCCAACATGGCTACATGTCTCGGCCTAATCCGCCATGCATGTGCAGTGTGCAGCCAAGATAATGCCATCCTTCTGGGCAGTAACCCATGGGCGCAGAGGTGGGGCACTTGACTTCTGACTCTGACTGCGCAAAGCGGGCTTTTTTCCTCCACAGACGCACGTCGGTAAACTAACAAATGAACTTTGCGCTTCCTGGCGGGTTGGCGCAAAAAGGAGGCGTGTGTCGGCGCAAACAATCCCTGGTGCTATTTTGCAGTTCCAGAAAACAATTGCGCCAATGACCAGAAAAAACCTGGTCTAAAGTCAGTGGCGCGTGCGCGTATATTCAGATGCTATTTTCAGCGTGCATGCTTGGCCATAATACAGAGTGTGATACACTGTAGATGATTCTCTCATCAACACAGATGCATTTTACTTTTTGCAAATGATACATTATTATACGAAAAATATATAAACATGAGGGAAATCATTGTTGTGTCCATGATGATGGGAAAAACAGGCATAAAGCTTACACATTTACCCAAATTATTATATGCATGTTTAACCCGAAGCTAATTTGGGTGGGTTTGTCCCATCCCAGTGTCCCTTCTCTTTCTTTTACGGCCTGACGAGAACATCGTTCTACTCGGCTGTGAACCGATGCTGAAGCGCGCCTGGTGAAATGCGCGTTAAATAGAATTGCGCCATCGGAACAAGCGCATCTCGTTCATCACGCTCTCTAAAGGGAATGTGATATGACGCTCTTATTGGTTTATTTCTGTTACAGCCCAAACCGCACCTATGAATAATGAAGCTACTCCAGACCAACCCCTTTTAGATTTGCGCCAGGCGCAAGAGGCATTTATCCCGCCGGGAAAATAGCAACAGCGCCGGGATCCGCCCACAAAGTTAATTGCGCTTTGCCACTTGCGTTTTCAGATCGTTAAAATAGGGCCCAAAATGTCACAGAATTATACTCACTAATCCTAAAACCACATTTTCCCTGCATCCTTTTTATTCACTGCATCTAATTTACTATTAATCCAGTAGGGACCACATTTATTGATATGGCATTTAACTGTTCGAGCTAGCCTACTTCTACGGTGTGCTGCGGCTACAGCTGATGCAGAGCCCCGTGCTTGTATGCTATGCGTTTAGCATT
>JAQIUQ010000443.1:0-52500 GCA_030378365.1 Hybognathus amarus
AGTTACGTATTGCTTGAGGTAAACTAACAATTTTCCATCAGGGAGAGGTTGGCGTTATTAGTGATAGGTGAAAAAGTAAATTCGAACCGCAAAGGATTGTTCCTCAGATGAGGATTAACATATGTTCATTATTACGCTAAGCAAGATATAAGCCTAATGAAGAGACATTCAGAAAACCTGAACTGAATGAGTAGATATGATAAAGAACAAAACATGGAATAAAGATGTTAAAGAAGATGGATCAAGGATTTAAAATGAAAATCAACTGAATTGCAAAGAAATCCTCACTGAATAATCTAGCTAAGCTTATTGTAACTATGCTTGTATTTACAAAGATATTGTATCTATGGAAAGATCTAAACATCGCTTCTACACACACACACACACACACACACACACACACACACACACATACAGACACACACACACACACACACACACACACACTCATCCATAAAGTCATTATGGGAGATGCTGACCCTGACGAGAAGACGTTGAGACTGGAAGAATGGGGTAGATTCCTGACAGCATGGGGGCCATTCAATCCTAGCCCCTGATTAACTCATCGTCTGTCCATGCTCCCAGAGACATGTGCTACACATGTCATAATCGTCATAATTCTCATCAGCCACTACTTGCTCCCCTGGCTTCCTGATTAGGATCCTTTTCCCAGAAGTCCCCTGGTTAAAGCTTAATAATTCCCCTTAGCCTCACCCCAGCGTACCGTGGGCCCTTCAATTAAATACAGGAATATCTAACACTGCGCAAACTGACTCAGGATGGACACCTACCTCCAGCCTTCGCCATGCTGACAACCTGCACTGTTTTCAGTTTGGAGCAACTCAGTCCCTCTTATCAACCCCTGGCACAGAGTGTGCTTCCAAAATATGCTTGCTTGTTTTATTTTGTGAAGTGCCACCACAGTGCATTGTGGACGGGGAGGAGGGATTTGTGCTCGAATTCGGCATTAAAAACACAGCTTGTTGCTCACTCCACCTTCAAATAGCTCTCCCTCCTTTTTCATGTGCCCCTTTTTGTACAACAATATCTGTCAGGAGTGCCACTCTTTAACCAATCTCCTCTCTTCAGACATCATTGTGAACAGCTGTCAACAGTGTTTCCCATTTATTTGTTGAGTGCTAGAAGGATAGGGCCCAGAGATCCCCTAGTTCGTCAGCAAGCCCACCAGGGACCGTCCTCACTCAGACTTCCCACACGAGCTATACACGAGGTGGGAAGTAAATGCACTCGTTTCCCTTCCAGCTAGGCGCTGTTTACTTTTCAACACCTCCTTTGAGGGCCGCATCGCAGAGACCATGTGACAGCCAAGAAGCATAGGTGATGCCACTACACAACACCAATTTGCTGGAGTAGTGCGTTCGGCTCTTCGTCAGTCTATGAAGCCATCCTGTGCCTCACAAGTCGTCTCATGCTGATGACGTAGACGTGCCGCCTCAATAAGAGAATGCCTCTGTCAGGACTGAGCAGCCTACCATGTCCTTCTTCACCATAAATATGACTGCCAGGAGTTTGGGGATGTGCAGTTTTTCTCATCTGAACCTTTCTGGCCACTTGTGATTTGTCAAGAAAATCAATATACTCATTTACTACACTGTGGGCCGCTGAGAGTAGTGAAGTAATGTATGTCAGGTGCAGAAATGAAGCAGAGAGGACCATGAATGTGGTTGACGCATAGGAAAGTGGGAGTATTAGGAATGACACCCGTGTATAAGATCACAAACGACATCACAGATGAGTGTGTGTATGAGTTCATCCAAAAACCAGCCACTACTGATGTTAACTTGAAGGGACAAATTAGAACCCCAAATGTGAGTAAAATCTGTCCCAACATACATACCCATTGATTGAGACCATCGTGTGTCTGATATGAGCACACACACACAAACACACACACATACACATATACATATATATAGGCTATACACGTGCACAAATTATATACAAACATTTTTATGTTAGATGAGATTAATTGTGATCAATCGATTTGACAGCCGAACATACATATATATATATATATATATATATATATATATATATATATATATATATATATATATATATATATATACATCACCGACCTGACTTTATTAGGTAACACCTGTCCAACTGCTCGTTAACACTTAATTTCTAAGCAGCCAATCACATGGCGGCAACTCAGTGCATTTAGGCATGTAGACATGGTCAAGGCAATCTCCTGCAGTTCAAACCGAGCATCAGTATGGGGGAAGAAAGGTGATTTGAGTGACTTTGAACGTGGCATGACTGTTGGTGCCAGAAGGGCTGGTCTGAGTATTTCAGGAACTGCTAATCTACTGGGATTTTCAAGCACAACCATCTCTAGGGTTTACAGAGAATGGTCCGAAAAAGAAAAAACATCATCAGTGGCAGTTCTGTAAGCGAAATGCCTTGTTGATGCCAGGTCAGAGGAGAATGGCCAGACTGGTTCGGAGCTCAGTAGAAGGCAACAGTGACTCAAATAACCACCCGTTACAACCAAGGTGGGCAGAAGAGCATCTCTGAACGCACAGTACATCGAACTTTGAGGCAGATGGGCTACAGCAGCAGAAGACCACACCGGGTGCCACTCCTTAGCTAAGAACAGGAAACTGAGGCTACAATTGCACAGCTCATCGAAATTGGACAATAGAAGTATTGGAAAAACTTGCCTGGTCTGATGAGTCTCGATTTCTGCTGCGAGCATTCGGATGGTAGGGTCAGAATTTGGCATCGACAACATGAAAGCATGGATCCATCCTGCCTTGTATCAACGGTTCAGGCTGGTGGTGGTGGTGTCATGATGTGGAATAATTTGGCACTCTTTGGGCCCCTTGGTACAATTGAGCATTGCTTGCAACGCCACAGCCTACCTGAGTATTGTTGCTGACCATGTCCATCCCTTTATGACCATGTACCCGGTTCTGATGGCTACTTTCAGCAGGATAATGCGCTATGTCATAAAGCTGGAATCTATCGCAGACTGGTTCTCTTGAACATGACAATGAGTTTGCTGTACTCAAATGGCCTCCACAGTCACCAGATCTCAATCCAAATAGAGCATCTTCGGGATGTGGTGGAAACGGGAGATTCGCATCATGGATGTGCAGCCGACAAATCTGCGGCAACTGTGTGATGCCATCATGTCAATATGGACCAAACTCCCTGAGGAATGCTTCCAGCACCTTGTTGAATCTATGCCATGAAGAATTGAGGCAGTTCTGAAGGCAAAAGGGGGCCAACCCGCTTACTACATGGGTACCTAAAAGTGGTCGGTGAGTGTATATATACATTCACCGGCCACTTTATTAGGTACCCATGCGAGTTGCCGCAGATTTGCCGGCTGCACATCCATGATGCGATCTCGCGTCTCGACCACATTCCGTCAAGAGGGTCTATCGGATTGAGATCTGGTGACTGTGGAGGCCATTTGAGTACAGCGTAACTCATTGTCATGTTCAAGAAACCAGTCTGAGATGATTCCAGCTTTATGACATGGCGCATTATCCTGCTGAAGAGTAGCCATCAGAAGTTGGGTACATTGTGGTCATAAAGGGATGGACATGGTCAGCAACAATACTCAGGTAGGCTGTGGCGTTGCACCGATGCTCAATCGGTACCAAGGGGCCCAAAGAGTGCCAAGAATATATTCCCCCGACACCATGACACCACCACCACCAGCCTGAACTGTCTGACACAAGGCAGGACTGGATCCATGCTTTCATGTTGTAGACGCCAAATTCTGAACCCTACCATCTGAGTGTCGGAGCAGAAATCGAAGACCCACCACCAGACCAGGCAACGTCTTTCCAATCTTCTATTGTCCAATTTCGATGAGCTTGTGCAAATTGTAGCCTCAGTTTCCTGTTCTTAGCTGAAAGGAGTGGCACCCGGTGTGGTCTTCTGCTGCTGTAGCCCATCTGCCTCAAAGTTCGACGCACTGTGCGTCCAGAGATGGTCTTCTGCCCACCTTGGTTGTAACGGGTGGTTATTTGAGTCACTGTTGCCCTTCTATCAGCTCCAACCAGTCTGGCCATTCTCCTCTGACCTCTGGCATCAACAAGGCATTTCCGCCCACAGAACTGCCGCTCACTGGATGTTTTTTCTTTTTCGGACCATTCTCTGTAAACCCTAGAGATGGTTGTGCGTGAAAATCCCAGTAGATTAGCAGTTTCTGAATACTCAGACCAGCCCTTCTGGCACCAACAATCATGCCACATTCAAAGTCACTCAAATCACCTTTCTTCCCATACTGATGCTCGGTTTGAACTGCAGGAGATTGTCTTGACCATGTCTACATGCCTAAATGCACTGAGTTGCCGCCATGTGATTGGCTGCTTAGAAATTAAGTGTTAACGAGCAGTTGGACAGGTGTACCTAATAAAGTGGCCGGTGAGTGTATATTCATATGTTGACAGTTGCAGCTGTTTAAAGGGGACAGAACCGTAGTTAAATACATTGAATTAAATTAAATTAATTTAGGATTTTTTTTACTCCCTATAAGTTTTATTTTAGTTAGTATTGAGAATTATAGATAAATTGTTATTGTTGCTGGGACAATTTCTGTTTTGTTTAAAATGTTAAATTAGGTGTGTAAAGGGTTAGCTTCAGTTTAGGTTTTTATTATTTTATTCATTTTAAGTGTTTTATTATTTTTTTTAAATCATTTTATTAATGAGTTGACCAATAAACATAACGTTAGTGAACGGCAATTCTTTTGAAATAACACGTCCAAATACATTGACTTTGTTTGAGCTGAGGTCACAAGGGAATTATTAGGTTCAGAACTGTCATTACGATATGTATTTGCACACATAAATTTAAATCTGCTCCATTCATTCAATCACCATCACTTTGGGCATTAGCTTAGGTTAGCGTGTATTGTTGTTCTAGACATTGACATGTCAGGTGCTACCTGACCAGCCACTGATGAGCCACACTTACCATGATCGCCAAGACTGTCAGGGGACCCTGGACCTCCGAGCATGGAAACTTGGCGTTCAGAGTCAATCAAATTAGCTCCTTCCAGTCCACTACTCTGAGCAGATGACAGCCTTCCCAAACCCAATAGCTTGGAGCTGACGACATCGACGGAGCGATCTCTGCATGCACCTCATGGGGTACGACATACATTGATAAATATGGAGGACATGAACAATACCATTTGAAGAGTCTTCATAGAATAACAGTCAGTGCAGCAATGAGATTAGAAATCTGAGATATGCATTCTCTCGCAGTGCCGTGAGCATTGTTTCGAAGAGAAAGTATCAAATTGGACTAATATTTGCTTGAGACAGAGATGTTTTTGTATTCAGAGAAGTCTCCACGGGCGCGCGGCCTCCTCATGTGACGACCAGACAGTGAAATAAAAAAAGGATCAGTTCTACAACTTACGCACATGAATCCATTCTGCACAGACTGCTACTGTTTTGATGTTCATCTTCAACTGTTCCTGGTGTTTTAATAACCTGTGGAGGGCCACTTGTTAACGCTTGATGTGGGCAAAGTCAAAGACTGTAAGATATTAGATATGCACAGGAATATCAAACCAAATCCTCAGAGCACCAGGGTTTTTTGCTTTCACATTGCTTTTAAGATTTAGTCAAAGGTGCTCAATGAGGAAAGTACCGAAAGAGACAGCTGGGAAGAAGCTATCTGCGAGATGTAAGGAGGTATCGTGCACTCCTTGATATTTTGAAAAGAGCCATCAACACTCATTTCTGTCCGCTTGGGTGTAAATTCTCCTGAATGGCGTTTGCCTGCTCTAAGTATCGTTATACGCAAGCATAACAGCAGGAGATACACGCGGGCGTCTCAGATACAGCTTATCGAAAGTACAAGTTTTCTGAAGACTTTGACTGCTTCATTAACCAATTGAAGTAAGTGCTAAAACAAATAGATTTTAACTTAAAATGCATATTTACTCCATAGTTTCTCGTGTTTTTTGAGCTTACCTCTAACAAGGATTATTTTTATATTTGTGAAAACAGCCAGTTGAGTTACCTTTCCCTCTTTAAAAACAAATGTCCGAAATAAACAAGTAACTCCAAACCTTATGCTGGTTTCCAATGACAAATACAACATAGAGGTGGAGAACATGATGGGTTCTGTTCCATTAAGTCATTAAGTCCTTATAAAGCCAAACTCTGAGAGCATCTTTAGCCCTGCTGCTGCCCTCAGGCAGAGAGCCGGTGTATTTGAAGATCAAAGTCGTAGAGGTGTGACTCTAGGTTATATGTGCAGGGAAATTGAAAATTTCCCTAAACTGGAGGGGTCTGCATGGAAAAGAAAGTAGGCCACAGCCCAGTAATAGTTTCAAAAACACAGGAGTTTTCTCATGACAACTCTCTCCGAGTATTGGGCATAGTAATGGATATTACAATGTTGATATGTTTGGTCTTGACGCAATAGATCTGCTACGCTGTTTCTGCTGCTGCTGCAGAGTAAGTATGGGATTTGCTACTACCAAACATAAACAACACGCTGCTTTGAGCAAGTAAGACATGCTGCTGTACAATATAGCATACAAGAATTACACATAGCAGATCAATACAGGTGGAGCTGGGGAAGGTGAAGGGTTTCTGAACACGTGCTGCACTGCTACAACAAATACTGGCCAAGTACTACTGATACAGCAGAAAGCAATCATCTGTGTGCTATAATGAATGATATGACAGCAAGCAGATTAAGTTAAAGGGTTAGTTCACGTCATTAATTGACTTCGAGAACTGAACACGAAGTAGTAGAATAAAGGCCTGTTCACACTCGGACGAATTTCACGTGCGTTATTTGCCAATGTTTAACGCCTCGTGACTAAACAAAGGGCGCCAATGTGAGTATTCACACCGACGCGTAAAACACCATGCGTAAAAGCGTCATTTAAAAAAAAAAACGCCTCAGGTTCGTTTTTCTAGGTGAACCGTTTTTTCAGGTTCGCTATATTGTACAGCAGCATGTCTTACTTGCTCAAAGCAGCGTGTTGTTTATGTTAAACGCCTCAGGTTAGTTTTTTTAGTTTGACGCTTTTGCTCACGTGTTCAGAGTTTCTGAGGGACAGTAAAACACAACTTGGGGGCGACTCAAACACAAAACGGTCTTGCTGAGCACACATATGCAATGGTAAAGAACATATACGCATTCGCCGTCTGACACAGCCAGGAAGAATACGTGGAAGATGCAAGGCAAGATGAATGTAGAGCTGATGTTCTCGTTGGTGCTAGAACATAAAGAACTATACTGACAAACGCGACAGCGACTACACACATCTTTATAAAAGATAACTGTTCTGGAGTGGTATTGCATGGCAAATCGGCGCCATCTAATGTCAGGGAATGAATTTGCATGTTCACTCGGCTACATCGTCAGCGAAAATCGTTTGGGTGTGAATACAAAAAACGCGTTGAAAAAAACGCTGACGAATAGTGTACGGGCCTTTAGAACACAATTCTAGCGCATGCGTTGTGGAAATCTCTTGAACTCTCGTCTCAGGCTCAGAAGGAAAACAAGGAATATTCGAATAAAGTTGTTATTTTTGTTTTATTTCCGTACAAAAAGTATTCTCGTCGCTTGATAAACTTATAATTGAGCCACTGTAGTCACATAGAATATTTAAACATTTTCTTCAATGACTTTCTGGGCAGTCAAGTTTCAATCCCTTAGGAGCCTATGTAGCAGTGATCCACCTCCTCGAATTTGGGGGTGAGTAATTAAAGACTTAATTTTCATTTTTGAGTGAATTAACCTTTAAGGACCCATCAGCCTGCGCCATCTAGAGTTTTCCTAACAGAACTTTGTATTTGCACCTTGTTAGCAAGGTTTTCAGGGCTGAATAAGACAAAGTGCTAGCCTGACTTCGTCATACTCATATTCTAGTCAGAATATGAGTCTGATATGCTCCGTCAGGCTTTGATTATGAGGTGTCTTAACCAGACCAGGAAAAAAACAACAACAACTCTGCACTCAATTGGATAGTCGGTAGACCTACAACCAATCAACGCAGTAGGTGACTCTCTTGCATAGCACAGTTGTCAACAGAACTTACTTATTTTAGAAGTATCAGAGTGTTGCTTCTTTCACTTGATCCTCCAGGAGTGTCGACTGAAGGAGAAACCACGACGACCACAGGCTTTTCTTTCACGTCCCATCTTCTTCAGTGACCGTCAGAGCCAGCTGATAAGTTACACTTTCCCGAATCATGTAAGAAGGACGGCAAAAATTATCTCTCTGATCGGACAAATGCCTTGATTGCAGTTTTCTGTTCGTCTATTAAAATTAATGCGCTGTCGATTTATTTTACAAAAGACGCAACAGCGGAATCTATACATCTCAATTCTCCAGCTGCAGTCATCTCTCTTTGATAACGTGATGATTACGTCCTTTGCAGATCACCTGTCCATCATCGTATAAAGCCCGCCCTGGCAATTTGATTGACCCCTATCATTTTTTGACTGATCATAATTTCTCCTCAACGGATAGAGTCCAGACCGAACTTCCCGACTAAAAAAATGTTGTGTGCGGGGGTTCGGGCTGGCATCCAGGCTAACAAAGTGCACCTTCTGAATTGAGTTTTAGTAAGTAACTGGCTTACACCATTCAGACATCAATTAGTGACTCAAATCTGACGTCCATCTTAGATGTGTGAACTGGTTCATCCAAATCACCTACCAAAATAAAAGATCCATTACAGGGAAAAAAAGCTAAACAACAAAATCTACTCATAAGCGGTCAACCTTATACAATAATTACTGAAATTGTTTTACTGAATATTCTGAATGCGAACTTTCAAGAGAGATTTAACCAGCCATATAATATAGACCATTTCACAAGATGTAAACAACACTGGTCCAGAAGCACTTCCTGTTTCAGTTTTTTTAACACTACATAAAAACTGGGATAAAATACAACCAACAGAACATTTAAAATTGAATCAAAAAGTTAAACAAACATCTTTAAGATGTTTTCTTTACATGTGAAATAAAGAAAACAGCTACAAGCTGAAACAGGAAGTGTTTCTAGGACCTGTGTTGTTTACATCTTGTGAAATGGTCTATAATAATAGTAATACTGGAATATGAAAATTATTTAGATCTGGTAAAACATTGTGACTCAAAAGAAGGATACAATGTTTATGGTGTGCACTGTAGCATGAATGTATGTAATTCACACTCAACTCCACTTGTGTGACTCTCTAACAAAATGACTCCCATGAGTGGAAAACACTCATTCAAAGTGATTGTATATATAAAAGGGAAAGTGTTAGCAGGGAGGTTTTCAATGGCTCAGGCCATGTTTGTCCTGAATAGGCGGTGCCAGCTCTGGGTTTCCTCCAGAATTAGGCTTTTTGTTTGTGTCTATAGGCCAGAAGTGACAGCTATTCCTGCTTGCTCAAAGTAAGCCTATACATTTGTCATGAGAAAGGCTGTGTCTACGTCCACCTCTCATGACATGAAAGTCTCAGTTCTGATACAGGAAGCTCAACTGTAGACTTCCACATAAACATACTATAATAGAGGGGGTGGCTCTAAACAGCCAGGGAGACAGAAAGGCCTGAGCTGTGCTTTGAGAAAATTACATACCAGTGTGATCCAACTCAATGTCTTAATTGAATTTATTGTGTGATATCTATTTGTTTTTGGATTCCTCACAACCCCATTTAGAAACATGATAAATTTGCCACATTAAATGAAAAATCAGAGACTTTTTACTGATAATTATTCGGACTGACATTACATTTCCCTACCACAGCAATAGGTAGGCTACACACTGTCTGAAATGAAATAATTTGCCATGCCTCACACCTCTTTCTGTGTCTAATTTATCAGTTCAGATCATGTATTTTGTCCAGATCATGTAATTTGACCATTTACAATAGTCATAATAAATTATATATGGAGCATATATACTTTTTATGTTTTTAGTGTGGACTATAGACATTACACAATTTCTTTACAGATTTATACTCACTAATGTCTGGATTCTTGCAGAACACAGTTCATAGGAGCATACACTCATACGGCACATTTCCCAAACATCTCATAATTTTACGTAAAACGCTAGTAGCCTAAATAGGCATATGTGGCTATGTGCAAATAACTGGTCATATAAGCTATAACTGGCAATATAGGCTATAACAGTTTCTTTCTCACGTTATCGGAGACAAATATTCACAAAAGTATGCATTTTCATTATTGTAAAGCCAATATTCACTATTCCAGAATAAAATAATGTTTTTTTGTTAAAATGATCGCCTTTAAAACGATACTGTGACGTTTCATGACAGGTGACAGGCCTGAATGAGTGATAGATTGAATACGTTAGTCTACTTAATATCCATTGCTAAATTATTTTAATCGAGGTATGATATGTGTCTATTTATTAAAACAGCAGTTTTATTAAATTAATATTGTTAATGTTAACAAATTAGACTTTAGTAAGTGTTTTTCAAACGAGCTCTGGCCACTTTCTTTTTCTTCATCCTTTTTTTTATCTTCTTCTTTTTTCTCTATAACAGGTTGCATAATTGCAGTTTCTTACACCCCTTTAAATAGGCTATAACCGTGACTTCGTCTGTCAATATGTTGATATAGTAGAACCTACAATGTGGATGCAGTAGTGGCCATTGTAATCTGATTTAAACCTTCTGTCTTTCCAAACTCCGAAGACATTATTTGTTTATTTTTTGTGTATAGGCTATTCGGTAATGTCAGGATTTATTCACCAATATGTAGCCTATCAGCTTTATGTGTGATTTCAAGTGAAATTTGAGCATTTCGCTTTTGGCTAATCTTTTATACCGAGGCAAGAAAAAATCTTCCAACTCTATTACCTGGGGGAAAATATGTGTTTTTAAAGTTATTTTTGCTGTTTTATTTATTCGCCGCAAAGAAATGTTTCATTTGGTGTTTGCATATTTTAAAGAAACAAAATGTGTCAATACCTTTTCCCTAATAAAACAGTTTTTATTGTTTTTCTCTCATATCTGCTGTTCTAAACTCAAATGTAGAGTCAAAGAAAATTTAACCAAATTAAAATGTTCTCTCTTTTCTTTGCGTAGGCTCTAGCTTAGGCTACTCCTGACCAAGAGCCCCAAAATAATGAAATGTTGTTTGTTTATTTGTCTATAAATTCGTTATGAAAAAAGTATTAAATTATATTCAATCATAATTTTAGGTGGTCAAAATTACATCAATATTTAAGTAAAATGATTAGCAAATATATCCTAGTGTTGAATATTTGCTTTGGACCTCAATTAGAAACCTGTGTCGGAATTACTGTCAGGTCACATGGTTACATGAGCTTTCAGTTACAGGCCTTGATTTTTTCTTCTTCTTATCACAACCCGGTGCAAGACGAACATTTAAAATGTAGAAATTGTAGCATTTAATGCGGATATTTGTGTTTGTTAACCATCTATTATCGCAAAGCACTTTCTCTCACATTCTCTCATAAAATGACTTCACTTAGCAGATAACTAATTCATATTTACATAAGTTATGTCATTAGTTCGGTGAATACACTGACAAAACGGTTAAGCTAACGTATTCACTAGAGACATATTATTCAGTTAAACGTTAATCACTCATATTTGATTCGCAGGCTGGCACTGTTTTTTAACAAAGGGAACGAAAACTATGCGATTCCGTTAATATAAATGATAGGCTATTAATATGAATAAAATTAATATCAAACATAAAACCTGCATTGATCATTTGTTTATAGTCATTTCATCTGAGATTTACAGACACATGCTGTTAACAAAAATACGTCCGACCTGCTATATATTCTGTCTCTTTCCTGACTCAAAGAGGGAGCTGACTGTTTCATCAACATTATAATGTTTATGAAGAATTATTCTAGTTCAATCTAGTAGCAATCTGTAAGCTGTAACACAAAACACGTTTTTTTAACCCACGGAAACACATGGAAAACCCGACAACAAGCCTAGCCTATGCGTAGGCTGTATTTAAACGATCAAAATATGAATACAGAATTAACAGGCTTAATCATTTACAATTAATTTTTCTTCACAAAAACAGATTAGATCAGGTAGAGGTACAATGCGGCGAAATAATGTGATACCAAAATAGCTCTTAATTGGTGGGTGATATGTCTTGAAATTCTTCTTTCCAAATTAATTAAAAAGAGAATGATAAAGGTATGGAAAACAATCTGCCAGTTCACTGAGAGAGAGAGAGAGAGAGAGAGAGAGAGAGAGGGAGAGAGAGAGTGTGTAAGAAAGAGAGAAAGGGAGTGTGTGTGTGTGTGTGTGTGTGTGTGTGTGTGTGTGTGTGTGTGTGTGTGTGTGTGTGTGTGTGTGTGTGTGTGTGTGTGTGTGTGTGTGTGTGTGTGTGTGTGTGTGTGTGTGTGAGAGAGAGAGAGAGAGAGAGAGAGAGAGAGAAAGTGTGTGTATGTGTGTGTGTGTGTGTGTGTGTGTGGAGGGGGGAGGGGGGGGCGCGACACTGCGCATATACATCTGCGCATATTTCTGTAGATTTGGATGAAATCGGAAGGAAATGAAGGCAGCCATTGCTCTAAGCATTGACAGTGGGGTTATTTCCACCGCCTATGAACAATCACAGCTCTTAACTGGTTAACATTTTGGCGCTAATTAGTACATTTTGGAACTTTTCCTTTTAATAATTATATTATAATGTATATTTATTTTACAACTATTTTATAGTGTCCCTGAAATGTAAATTACGATATTTGGTAGAAAAATAGAATTTGATGTTATCCAGTGTTTGTGTTTTAAAGGGGCCCTATCCCTCCAGTCTGTTAAATGGTAAGCTCCGCTGTATGAGCTCTATGAGTGGGAGTTGGCAGCACTCACCAGTGTCATAAATCAAAAAACAAAGAAGAAAAGTAGTTTAAACCATTACGTAAATACATTTATTCAAGCACACAATAAAAAAATCTGCATCAAATTATGCTTTGTGCTTTATTGTTATTATTATAGACTATAGGTCTAGCTAATTGTTATTATTAGGCCTAATAGTTTCATTTTTACATGCATTAGACGCGTTGTTTTGTTTGTTTCGATTGTTGCATTTCAGTCAAAATGTAAAATAAAGATTTGAATGATTTAATTTTTTTATTAGAAATAATATTTCTTATTTTTCAGAAGAAATTCATAAACATCAGTCCTACGAGTCTGTTTGAAAGTGGAATGTGCGGTCTTGAACAGTATTTTTTTATTATTATCATTATTTTCTTTTCTGTGGGCAGGTTTTTCTACACAGATCAATATCAGAGCAGCATGCGCTGGAAGAAACGCCATCCAAGCACCGCAGGACGCTGACCTTTCACTCTTCCCTACAGGTCACACCATCCTCCCCTAAACAGGTCAACACACAACTATGTCAAAGTATGCCTTAACAGAGAATATTTATATCCAGCGGAGAACTAACACCAGTTAGCCAATGAGTGGGTGATTCAATCAACAGTCGACAACACAAGAAAAGATTGTAGGCTCCGCAGCAGCCCATAAGCAACTGCACGTTAATAATCAAGTTTTGATGATTTCTGAACGGACCAACTGGCTTCTTGGAGGTGGCTCCAAGTTCTATTTCCTGTGAATAAATATGTAGGATATACATTTTGTTGATCTCAAAACACTCTGTGGCAACGGGTGGTGATTTTACCAGTCAACAACAATAGGAAAAGGGTCTAACAGCCTATGCCTTCCCCCAGGCGTTACATATGAATATAAATCTGATCCTTCTCAGTATAAAGTTTTACACATTGCACTGGAAATTTAACACAGATAGTGACACGGATGAGATAGCCCACAGTCTCAAGAACCTGTAGTCTGCTAATTACGCTCGCTGAAGATTGCTTTCATAACACTTTTCGTGCTGTCACTGATATCATCATACCACGAAAAATAGCCTGCGACAATATTCCTTGATGTTGCTGCCTAATGTCAGATTCCCTTTTTACAATTATTTTAGTTTATTCCGCTGAGGGAGGCTATTCAACATCTGAGCTTAGAAAGAACACGAATATATATTTGTTATATTAGGCTATATATATATGTTTTTAATTGTGACTTTGGGAAAAAGTCGTTGCAAAACGTTGCTATTAAATGTGATATATAATTAAATAAAAGTTAAACTTGAAGAAAACCCGGATTACTGATCGAGCTAACATTCTATCCCAAGAAGTTGCAGGAACTGCAGTCACCTCTTAATTCTGCAGATTTTTTTTTTTTTTAAAAGAGCTTGTCAAGAGTGCCAGAGTCAAGTTCAAGTTCACGGCTACTTGATTTCAAACTCAATTTTAGCCCAAGTGTGGAAGGAAGGGCGAAGTACGGCATTGTCCAAAATTAAGCAAGTACGTTTTTAGAAGAAAATGAAGCTCTCCAATAGCGAAGAAAAGCTTTATATTATTAGTACTAATATTAAAAATCAGATCACTTTTCTCGTATCTACTGTATTCGTACTGCACTTAGTATGCATGCGCAGTGTTGCGAAAGCGCTATTAAAATGTTTGTCTTTTTTGAAATTCTGAAAGATCTGTCAGTCGGGATCATTGGTGTTTGAAACACCGTGCTGTTCATTGGAAAGATAATTCACACTCTACCCAGCAACTCAACAGCTGAATTCGCCTTGCTTTCAGAACACTGCCAAAATCCTGGTTTAAAGTCTATTTAGACAACAAAAAGAAGGCCTACAAGTTGTCCAAGTTTCCTAATAATAATCTGTAGATAACATGGAAAGAAACCAACGCGTTGTAAAGATTGTACACTTGCACCACGTTTTATTATATCTGTATGCAGTAAAATTTTATCACAATAATGGAGAAAACACTTCTCAAACTTTGAACAAAACACATATAACAAAACAACTGCCCCTGTTCAGCCCATAATTGTACATATTTATAGTAAAGAAACATTCTTTATAAATATTGTTTCATCTGTAGCAAGTAAATACCATAATTTAATTACAAATGGATAAATATGGCAGTCGATAATATTTACAAAAAGAAGGGTGTAGTTACAGATATTTAACGGCACGACATTAATTTGCCCCACAATCGTCCAAAATATATTTCACAATTCAAACTTGCAAAGCACAAAACGTCACAAGTTAAGCCCAGCAAACTAAGATATACATTCACAAGCAAATATTGTGTCTGTCTTTGTTAAATGTTGACTTTGGCACTCTTTCCAGTTAATAGTTGTTTAGTTTACAATCAGTTTGCCTTAATTGGATCACAATATTCATTATGATAATACAACTTTATGGTAAGGTAATATGTGCACTAAAAAGTCCAGTTAGAGAAATAGCTACCATTGGAGGAACATCTATACACCAAAAAAACGACAAAATCTATTACAACCATTGGGAAAGAGAGCGCGTAGTATGTACAAAAAAAGAAAAAAAAAAAGATTAAGTTTAGTGCTTTTTCGCACGTTTCTTCTGTCGATGTGGGAATGTTAAATCCTGCTGGACAAGCGCATAATATAGGAGCGTTCGTTTTGTACAAGCTGTATATGGATCTCCTGCTTTTCTGAAATGGTTTCTCCTGGGATGGCACAGTCTTAAACATACCATTCACTGAAATTGGACGATAAACTGCTGTGGTTGTTGGAACTGTGGACCGCTGATGAAGGCGACAGATTGTTGTTGCTTTGGGTCTCCGTGGAGGGGACACCAGACCAGGGGGTGTTGAGGACTCATAACCAGAACTTGCCGCTGGCGACGAGTCAGATGCAGGTGGGGATGCCTCGTGAACCTAAACACACAGACACCACAAAATAAATAATTAATGAATCGCGGAATCAATCACGAATAGCGTGTATTGGTAAAACTTGTAAATTCTGGACACATAAATAGTTCAATATAGATATAATAAATAAATAGACAATAGCCTATGCATCAAAATTCAATACCATTTCCAACCATTTTAATATGCATTAGCTAATAATCTGTTCGTGTTTTTAATTAAATATATCATTGCTATTAACACATAAGTTGCCCTTTGAACAGCTTAGTGACAAAAACATGTATATTTCTCATTGTGTGCTTTAGAGGAATTACCTTCATATGCTTTCGAAGAGAACTGGGGTGAGTGTAGGACTTGTCACACATTTTGCACAGATACGGTTTGTCTGACGTGTGAACGTGCATGTGCTTCTTTCGGTCACTGCTGTTCGCGAAGCGCCGATCACATCCTTCATACTCACACTGAAATGGTTTTTCCCCTGAGAAGAAACAACGATATTCACACGGTTAGTGATTAAGATTTCATTCAGTTTTTTAACATCACAAAATATACAGCATATAATAAATCTGCAATTCAGGTATAGCTCAATAGAATATCTTAATTTATTTTTAAAAATGTATTTTTGTGTAGCATTTTAAATGAATTCATGAAATGAAATCACTCGAAGGGGTTATCATGGACGTAGATGTAATACAGAGCTAGCTTTACGCCTTACAGCGACACTGCCTCATCTAGCCTTTCAAATATGAGCAGTGTAAAAGTAACAACAAAAATAGATATATAAAATCTAATTCTGCTGATAATTACTTTGCAAGAATTGTTTCAGCTATCTGTCCAAACAAAACAAAATTAAATGAAGGGGGAATCAGTCATAAATTTCAACGTTCAGCTTTTGTCAGCGCCACACAAAACTTAGCCATTTGCTTAGAAATAATCAAAATGCAATTAACACCTTCACAAATAGAAGGCTCAATACCTCAGTGGATTCTAAAGAGGAAATTGCTCAAATGTGCAACCCTGGTAATGGCCTGTCTAACACATAGACTGTCAATGCATTGGAAAGAATAACAATAGGCCCACATATCGCCCATTCCTATTGGAAATAGCCTATTCTTATTTTTATGTCGTCCTTTTTGTGTTGGAAATGGTCTGCATTCATTTTATAATTCTTATATATGTACATGCTTCTGAATGTGTAGCTCTGCGCTATACACTTTAATCGTACTTTCGAAATATAAAGTGTATTTTTGAAAAAAATATAAAGTGTATTATTAAATAATATAGTGTATTATTTAAATATAATTGTATTCCTCCGTTACGTGGCCAAAACCATACAAAATAAACTAGAGTAAATTTCAAAATCCTGACGTAGTCACCGAGTGCTCGAGCATTGGTCCACGCAAACATTAAACCGGTTGGAGAGATTTACGGCTGCTCTGCGCACGCGACGAGCCCTCAAGTCGCCTTTGACCCGTTTAAAGTTTATGAACTACAAACCCTCGACAGTCTCTTACATAATTCAGCATATTGTTGCAAAACATCGCATTTAGCCTATATCCGTAGGGTCCATGTGTTATCGCTTTCAGCCGCGTTCATTTAAACGAATTGGATATCTGCTCACAAACATCCGTTTTCTTTTAAAGATCTAAATCTGCTCGCACTCTCAAAGTCTAAAAATACACCGTCCTGGCATAATCAGCTTATTTTTGTAAGAACCACTATTTGCGAGACTATTTTGAGGGTTGATAAAATAGACTATTTTAGCTCCAAAACATATTTAGATGTTAATGTGACAAGCACAAGCAGAAAATAAATATCATAATTTTGCTACCTGTGTGTGTTCTCTTGTGAATCTTCAGGTTTTCTGATCTTGCGAAGACTTTGCCACATCCAGGGAACGGGCAGGGGAAAGGCTTTCTCCCGTATGCACGCGAATGTGATTGACCAGTTTATATTTGGCTTTAAAGGGCTTGCTTTCCCGGGGACACTCTTCCCAAAAGCAGATGTGATTGCTCTGTTCGGGTCCTCCAACGTGCTCGACCGAGACGTGGGTGACCAGCTCGTGCATGGTGCTGAAAGTTTTATTGCAACTCTTCTTAGGATTGCTGAGCTGCTCCGGATCGATCCACTTACAGATGAGCTCTTGCTTAATGCACTGCTGCCTCATGTAGCGAAAGAAGGCACCGGGGTGATGGTGATGCGCTGCCATATTCATCCCCATGTTCATATTCATTGAGCCGTACTGGTTGTGCAGCTGGGCGGCTGAGTAAGGGTCGGTCCTCGGGCTGGAGACCTGGTGGTACTGGTCTGATCGCCCGAAAACCTCCCCCGGTAGTCCGAGTCGCATCTGCCCGTTGAGTACGTTTGGGGAGCCGTGAGATCCATGCTGCTCGTGGATGCCAGGGAACAGAATATGGCCTTGGCTGTCTGTATGAGAGTGATGGAGCGAGCCGGCAGTGGGGCCGAAGAGTGCGTGCTGGCCTCCCGCCGGTGATGATTCCCCGAATCCACGGCTGCGAAAGAGAAAGTCCCGCGTGGAGT
Source organism: Hybognathus amarus (assembly GCA_030378365.1). Classification (NCBI taxonomy): domain Eukaryota; kingdom Metazoa; phylum Chordata; class Actinopteri; order Cypriniformes; family Leuciscidae; genus Hybognathus; species Hybognathus amarus. The sequence goes on from JAQIUQ010000443.1 coordinate 18,283, forward strand.
TAAACGGCGAGCTCGCGTATGATGTGACATGAGCCGCGTGCGCGCCCAGAGCCGCTGCGGGGTAACCGGGTGCTTGGCTCGTGAATGCAGAACTCTGTCCGGGCGAGAGATCGTGGTTCAGTTTAAAGGCGCCCATGTGCGCCGAGTCGACGAAGCTGTTCTGCGCTAAACTCAAGTCTCTGTCCTGCATCTCACTGGAGGTGTGATGATGCCTGGCAAATGTGCCCACTCCCAAACCAGGGAACTGATGCCCAGCGTCCAGCAACATGCTTTCGTTGAGCAAAAAACAATTCTTTTTCAAGCAGTCTTTGCACGACGCTTCAACAAAACATATAACAAAATAAAATCGAATGCGCTACGGGAATATTAACTTCCAGAGTTGATAACACGACATGAGGCGATGAAGTTCGATCCGCTCATTGGGAAAAAAGCTTTGCGTATTAAGTTAGGCTATATTTTTCTTGTGGATAACTTGTTACTCAAAATCCCCAATGCAACGAAACGAGAAGATTCCTTTGCGCTTTTCCTTTCAAACTGAGTCGATGTCGTTATTTTCAGAATACACGAAAATACGAGGCATTGTCTTACTAAGTCTTCCTTGTTCTTGAAGCATCTCGAATTGGAATGTTTATTTCTTTCGCTTGTCTATGTTTATCTCGGAGGGTCCCTCTTTCTCAGTGGACTGGCACTACCTCCTCTTACGCCCCCTTTAACTGGAGCCCGGTCATTCATTTGACGCGCTCTCATTGGTTGCCGCTCCTCATCAATCCTAGCTGCCCCTCCAATCCAACGCACTCTTTTGGTAACTAATCGCTGATCGCCATCTTCCACCGATAATTACCGCCTACTTTTCGGAGAGCCTTTTCGGGGAATAGGTAGAGGGAAAGCAAAAATACTCGCGTTTAATAAGATCGTTTAATAATTATAAATTAATTGCCACGCAGGCTCATAAGAGTAAGTGCAATCCTTAATTCTTTGGTGGACCTGTAAATCCTTCTGAAACATCAATATAGTTTGCATACTTCTTTAATGATTTAAAATGTCCGTGACATTTAGGTTTAGAAAAATCCAGTTAGTTACTTTCGCATAGGCTACTGTAACCAACAAACAGACATTAAGGTTAGCGTGAAATGAAATACAAACTCACAAACCTGCTTTGACTCAATCTGCACGTGAGTGTGACAACACATTTTGTCTATATGAAACACTAGTTCGCATCCAGTTTGTATCAGGACGTGACCATGTCTCCACGAGTGTTGATTGCCATTTCAAAAACAGACAAACGTGTACTCATAAATAAATATAACACCCACCTATTTAGACATGGAGTGGGCCAACTAAAAATGTTATGGAAAACTAGGCAGGATGCGTGTCGGTATTATACAGTAAGCTACATTATCGTCATTGCCATCAACATCGTTACATATAATTATTCATTTATTGGGTTAAAAACGCAGTAATTCGTAGCTAAACTATGTTATCTATTCTGAATAACATTGTTCAAACTGTATCCCCCTTATAACAGAAACGTTTTAAAAACACAGCAAATACAAGCACAGTACACATTTAAGATGCTAGGTATTTGGCTACAATCTTTTTTTTCTACCACCATAAGCACAGCCTATAAACCTTAATGTGCGCACACGTATTCTGAGAATTTTAGCACATCCAAGATCCACATGGCAATGTATTTGAGCGAGATATGATTACAATCTCGTGTCAAACAAGCACAATATGATTTACCTTTAATAAAAAAGAGTGACGTCATGGACCGAGAGCCTAGTCTTTCCGATTGAATAAATCAGGGAATCTGCATGATTTAAAATCAAGCTCAGCGGTATTTTGTGGTCACAGAACATGCGTATATGCCATTCTTTCCTAGCCAATGTATCCTGTAGGCCTACACTCCCGGACAATGACGAAACCTTCCAACTAAAGTTCCAGGCCAATGTACACAAGACACTCCATGGACCATTTCTAATCTAAGAAAAAAGTCCTACATGCAACACCCCAACGTTTATTTAAATGCTAGCATTCATTTAAAGGAGGTTTACTTACAATTTCACTGAACCAAAGTCCCAAGTCCGTTCCAACGCACAACACACTTTGTCTCGTCTTTCCTCTCCTCCGAACGCTTTAAGCTGTAAATAATAGGGCGGAGGATGTATAAAACTTTGGGAATTCTATGTGCCTCAGCTCAAAGCCATGCTGTTTTAACGTTATGTTCTATTCTTCCAAGACTATTTCTACCCTCTCCACAGGAAACACAGGATCTGATCCAAGTTCAAAGTCACGTCTGCCGACCTCTCTAAGAAGTTCTTTATTTCTCCAGAAAACCACAAAACCCTTTTCCCTTTTCAATGGGCAGGGAGAAAGAAGAAAGAGAAATTAAGAGTGAGTGCAGTCGGCCTGGAACACATAGCCGCAGTTTTTGTTCTTTTCTCATGTAGCAAGGAAGGGAAAAAGTTCGAAAAGGCTAACACCACACACACACACACACGCAGAAACAATACTTGTGGCAACGACTTTGGTTTATTATTAGAAAAATATTTACGTCATTTGCCTATCCTATTTTTTCCCACTTACTATATGAAAGCAAAAATTACTAACTAACCTTTAAATTGCCATAGGCTACCTGATGATCATAACTATGTTTATATTGCTTTACATTAATCATGTCATGCTCTTAGACAAAGCGACAACTGGCAATTTTTTTAACTTAGACATGATCAATATGGTGATGTGTTGTTGGTTACTTTTAGTGACCTTGGGTATTTCAATGGTGTTTGACCTTCGACCCGTGGAGAACACATAAGCTACCCTTTGAACTTATTAAGAAACCCTCTCTGTTCAGAGGTTGTAAGACAAGTGCTGCCCCTCTCCGTTACGTCGTTTCATAAACAACATCCAACGAAAATTCATATTCAGCCACAAGCTTAAAAAATAATAAATAAATAAATAAATAAAAAACGTAGCCTTATATTTAGCAATTGGCTACTGTACTCTGCAATTAATACGATTTTAATATTTTTCAAGACACTCTTGATTACGGTCTGTTCGTCCAACACAATTCAGAGGTAAATGTTGTGATGTCGTAAATCTCAATTAGAATGCATAGATTGTAATGCTTATTAACCAGCATACATCGTGGTTCCATTCACCCTAAATTAAGACCCTTGACAAAGCTGACAGGCATGATATGCAGAACATTTTGTTTTTAAAATAACAAAATCTCATAAATATACATACTTTTTCAAGGTTTGATTAATTTGAGTGAGCAGTTTTACACATGCCTGACTACAATATTGATATATTTAATATTTATTCAGGATGTTGAAATTATTTTTTTTAGTATTGTTAGAAATTTGTGACCTAACAATTGGTGAGTAGAATTGTTATTTTCTATTGTTAAGACAGGTAGGGCCTGTTATTCCAGTTTAACCTTTTGCTGTACTTTGGTAATTAGTTTTGAAAAAAAAATGGAATATGGTAACAACTGCCCTGAAGCATTTAAAGGATGTCTTTGAATTAAGTCATATTAAATCAATGGATACACTTCCTGCTGAGTTCAACATGGACTTTAAAAGGGTGTGGACGTGCATGACACACACGCACAGCACACACAAACAAACATGAGATAAAAAATGTGTGAATAGTAATAAAATATTTAAGAAAATAACTTGAATAACTCTGAGAAAATAATTTTAAATTTAAAGGAAAACGATTGTTTATAGAATCATGTCACAGAACGCATTTTTGGAGACATTTTATATATATATATATATATATATATATATATATATATATATATATATATATATATATATATATATATATATATATATATATATATGATACAGTATGTCAAGGGGCGCTTTTTTTCTTCTGTACTTTCTACATCGAAATCTATCAGCGTCTGACCGCGCACAGTGGACCGAAGATACAGTGTTCACAAATGCGTTTTTTAACCATGATAACCTATTACATTGATTGCATTTCAATGTATTTTTTTCTTGCTAAATTGCTAATGTTAATTATATAAAATTGCATTTCTATAAACTGATCTGGACAAAATAGGTTAAGAATTTTAAGAAACTTAGATTCTTGCAACTGCGTTCTTGTTAAAGCGTAAAGGCTTTTTGATTCACACAAACAAAAATGATAATACTTTATGTAGTATATCTAATAATTTAGTTTTACCAAGGCTATATACTGAAACAATAAAAAAGAGAGTTTGGTGCAGCATGTATGTGATTGTATCCAAATGTGTTGTTTGTTTGTTGTTGTTTTTTTTTGTTGTTTTTTTTTCATTTTCCCCACTTGATCTTTAATCTGTTTATCTGTCAACGTAATACAACGTAATTATAAATATTCCCCCTGGATTAATGTCCGACATCGTTTTAAATGGTACTTTTATTATTATTATTTTTTTTTATAAATATATTTCAAACAGTGTGTGTGGAGTTTTTGCACAATATGCTCCAGCGTGTGTAGTGTCACTGTTTTGTGCAAAAAGAAAAACAACATCCTTCCACGTGTGCGTGTGTGTGTCTCGGTAAACAGATTTGCCTGTAAGTTTGTGAGCACAACTTTCTGGAGTGAACAGTGATGAAGAGAGTGAGGGGGCGGAACCCCGCTGAGCCTCTGCGCTGAAAGACAGCCAATCGCTTCGTTCTCTTAACTGCCAGTCACCGAAATCTGTCCAATACCCGCAGTGCCATTTCTAAACTCTATTCCCCACTGTGTCCTCCAACTGTTGTATGTTCTGCCAATCGCTTGAGGACAGAGTGGGAAAAGGAGCAAGCAGAGTTAGAGGCAGGACAAAAGAAGTTCTATAGACGGCCATATACATATATTTTAATGGTTTCAGAAGGCCCGTAGTTGGCGAAAACAATAGCGGTGAGCGTGGACATGACAGCGTAGTGATGGAGCCCCTTTAAGCAAGAGGAATTCGGCGATAAGATTAGCGGATTTGGCATCGACTCAAGCCCTTCCTCATCAGAATATGACAGGCTTCCCGGGGATAGGGGGGCATCACCCGCACTCCCACCATGCCCACCTCCACCCTGGGGAGATGGGCAACGACCCCGGAGTGGCTCTCACTCCATTTGGACCCGAGCACATGGCACAGACCAATGCTCTCAAACTTAGTCCCTCTCAGCCTGTTCAAAGCCATCCCGAAGCCCAGACCGCGGCATCCTTCACGTCTTCTCAGACCACAGTTGGTTTCCCCGTGGCTCACCCCCACACAGGCTACACCACCAACAGGGACTTCATCCTCAGGAGAGAGCTCTCAGCCTCTGCTATGCATGCACTTGGCGACCAGCATAGTTCCGCCTCCTCCCCTCATCACCATGGCATGTTCATTTCCCCAACAGGTGCTTATGGGCACGCGGAAGGTGGTGCCCATCCACTTTCTCTGGACTGCACGAGCAAGCGGCCCCAGGTGCCCACCACCACCATCACCACCACCATGCCCTCAATGGGCAGATGCGTCTGGGTCTACCGGGGGACATCTACGGCAGGCCAGAGCACTTCGGCCACAGGCCCGAGCACTATGGATCTTCTTCACTTCACAGCTACAACTCCATGAACTTAAATGTGAACCTCGCCACGGCTCCTCACGGAGCCACGGGGGCGTTTTTGCGGTACATGCGGCAGCCCATCAAGCAAGAGCTCATCTGCAAGTGGATTGACCAGGAACAGACGTCCAAGAAACCCTGCTCGAAAACTTACAGCACCATGCACGAGCTCGTCAACCATGTCACGGTGGAGCACGTCGGGGGACCGGAGCAGAGCAGTCACGTCTGCTTCTGGGAAGAGTGTCCGCGCGAGGGAAAGGCGTTTAAAGCCAAGTACAAACTGATAAATCACATTCGCGTGCACACGGGCGAGAAGCCGTTCCCGTGCCCCTTTCCTGGTTGTGGCAAAGTATTCGCGCGCTCAGAAAATCTCAAGATTCACAAGAGGACGCACACAGGTTAGTGAAAAGTTAACACATTTCTTTCAACAACTTTGGTCGTGTTCATAGGTGTCGCGTATTGAACGTGTTTTCGCTACTTGCCAGATAATCTTATTTTATTTGCATGTAGTTGGGACAAAGTCACATTTTGTCCTTTCACCTCATGCAGAAATATCACCCTTCGCACAGAACCGAGAGGTTAAATGGGCTGTTTGTTTACAGTGCGTTTTCGCCAAGCAAAAGTATCCCTTGGTGTTGTTTTGCGTCATGCACTTTGAAAATGCTGTGAGATCAACGCACATATTGCTACTAGTAGCCTACATGTGAGGAAAAGTACTCTACAGACCCGCTGTTATGAGCAGACCAGTGTATTATTTTCTAATGCATGCAATGTTTCATTAAGGAGTGCAAAACTCCAAGGTGAAGATTTATGGCTGCAGTTGCACTTAAATGCTATCTGTGTAAATACTAATAAGCAAATAAACAAATTGATTTATTAGGCTGAACGGAAAATAGTAACACAAAGTTTTCGGCATATTTGTGTCTCTTATAAAGCCACAGTGAACTACAAACAGTGTGTGAATAGATCCATACTAATGTAAATATGGAGAATGTGCCAGCCATATAGCATTTATACATTTTGATTAAACAAACTATGTTGGCATCTTTGCAGAGCGAGGAAGGCCTCTGGTTCTGGTCTTCCTCTTATTCATGTATTCTAAAAAAATGCTACACGTGTGTGCTGTGTAGCCTATCTGTTGCTACATGGCTAGACAATATTTTAATAAATATAGAGCACTTCCTTTACTTAGTGCAAATATGGTCACGTGAACATTATACAGTGACAAGTTGTTATTGCCAGTTAAGAAGTTGCAGGCATTGTTTAGGGTCTTTAACTATATGCTACTGTATCATGTTATGCTCTCAGCACGTGTTGACGTACATTGTGCCATGAATATGTAGGCTAGCGTGTCAAACACACCTACATTTAAAATGGCTGTAACCATGTTGTTTCTTGAATCAGCAACGAATGTGTAAAAAGTCACCTGTTGTAGGCCTATTTTTGTAATAATTACTTGTATGACACGGTATGATACAGTGAATCTATAGAACGTGCATTTATTTGTGACAACATTATAGCTCTGACGTGGATGTCTTGCAAAGCCGGGACAGTTATTTTACTCCACATGCACAATCTAATACATTTGGTGGGCCGAAATGTTTTATCAGTTGCCATATCCAGTAAAAACAATGAAAAAAAAAAGTCTTGAGAAGATTTGCCAAGCTTTAGTCAGAGAGCATTTAGGCTACAGAGTGCTTGCATAAGTCATGTGGTGCGCCTGAACATTCCATATGTAACAGAAGAAAATAAGTAGCCTACTGTGGGGTTACAGTGGTTATCTTGAGATTTTTCAAACTTTGTTCTCTGAAAGAGTAGGCCTATGTAACAGTATATGGAACATTCATAAGCTCTTATTTTAAGAACATTTCAAATATATGCGCGATTTCCATATCTAAATGCTCTGTTTTTCTCATTTGCCAGGTGAGAAGCCGTTCAAATGCGAGTTTGATGGCTGTGACAGGAAATTCGCCAACAGTAGTGACAGGAAGAAGCACTCTCACGTCCACACGAGCGATAAGCCTTACTTCTGTAAAGTGAGGGGCTGTGACAAGTCGTACACACACCCGAGCTCTCTACGAAAACACATGAAGGTTCACTGCAAGTCTCCTCCGCCCCCTTCCGCCAACACGGGCTCCACTTACCATCCCTCGTCTACGACTATCGGTGATGCCCTCTCACCAAACTTGGATCCCCACAGGAACCGTTCGTCGAACCTTTCCCCTCAGGTGACCAACCTAAACGAATGGTACGTGTGCCAAGGGAGTGCTGGACCAAACAATCTACACACACCCTCCAGCGATGTGCCAACGTCGGAATCCGACGACGAAGACTCTTTCAGACACACAGATCCAAGGGCAATGCTCTGATGTGAAGAGAAAGGAATATATTCATTATGAATGGTCTACATTAACAAAAAATAATAATACAAAATTCAAGTGTTGCCATTCGAAGTGGAACACCTATGGATGTCAATGGGTGAAAGATTTTGCCTCTCAGTTTACCCTTAAAACAAGCTCCGAGCATCGAGACAATTTACGTTTCGAAAATTGCATTTATAAGCATATGTGATTTGCAACATGAAATAAGGAAACATCGATTAAAAAAAAAGATTTTACCTGACTTGACATAAAATAATATGAACTAAAATGATGTACAAATTCGATTGAGGTTGTTTTAGTAATACCACACCCCTTTGCTGAAAATACATCTTTTATAGAGAATCAAACACTTTAAATTTCTGAGGGGCAAAAATTGCAGTGACAATAATTTTGAGTTTTTGTATTTTGTCAGTGTCAAAAAAATGAATGGGTGGAGTTTTTGTTAAAGTTTATACAAGATATGTGGTCAGGACGGTTTTTTGTGATATTTAAAATATTTAAACCTATATTTTATGCAAAATCAATGTAACTCTGATTAAGGAGTACTAAATATGTCCATTGAGACCCTAAATAATGTATCAATGACAGGCCTGTCCCTGACTGATTTGTATATAGTATATGGTATTGATGCTTGTGAATGTTTTCGTAGCGTCTCAACGAGTTTTGTACATTGTAATTTATTTGCTGGTATTAATGTTGGTCTGGAAGTACAGAGACACCAAAGAATAATATAATTCTGGTGAAAAGAAGTGATGCTTTTTATCGTGTTCTGTAAAAAGGTCTTACTTGAATAGGCTGTATAATGTGAAAAATATTTCGCATGAACCGTGTAGTAATTCTTTCTGTTGAGGTGCATGATGGTGTTGATGGAAAAAAAACGTAAGAAGGTCGTGAAGAAATGTGATGTTTGTGTATAGATATATGGAAAACTTGAATAAAAGGCAGGACGTGTAAATATGGTCTTTTCAATAAAAAAGGCCTTGATTCATTCATTGATCGTTGTGCGCATCTCTTTTAAAATTCGTCAAACTAAACATTCAATGTGTAACAATATTTAATTTTCTGTAAAACTTGGGGCAGTCAAACTAACCCAACGAAACAGCAATGTTCTACAATACTTACTTTCTATACAATATACAAATATCCCCTAGCCCAATATTCCCAATGTCCGTTCAAAAGGGAACCGTCACTTAACTAACAATGAGAAGTAGAATAGCACAAAGCCATTAATACATGAATCATTTATGGGAATAAAAGACATAAAAGCTGCCTGACAATAAGAATAAGGTAGTATGGAGAATATGAACAAAGTGCCCCGTCTTATTTCCTTCATTAAAACGCACAATCACGCTTTCAGAGTGCCCCCTGTCCCAGATAGACTCAGAATTGACCAGCGCAAGTCCTGCACCACTTCAAAGAGTTCCACATCAGAACGGAAGACTGCACGGTGCGTTAGGATTTCTATAGGTCCCATTTGAATATTTGTGGTAAAAAACTACTAACTGCCGCTAAATGGTCAATCATCAAAGCAGAAACCTCTCCCACGAACCTTTTTGTCCCTTAAAATCTGCATATTCTTTCATTTTATAGAAGAGCAGAAACAGACAAACAGTCATCTTGAACATTTCATATAGTGAGTGGAAAATGCGCGAGAAGAAAAGTGTATCAAGAAGTTATGAGGCTCTTCCTAAGAAAGTTTGATTTCGTCCTATAATGAACATCACGTTAACCCCTGTGGAATAAAGCACACAAGTCGGTGAGTCGTTTAGGATAGTAAATCTAGCGTTTTGTGTCAGTGAAACGCCCCATAAATAGTGTGAAGTTCAAGGGCACATCATAAAGCGTGTACGTGTATTTACCGGACTCTGGAAAAAGGCCACTTCAATTGGAAACACTCTATTAAGATACAGTCGCACTGACCTTTAGTTTCATGCTACGTTAGAGCAGTCAATTTGCTCTTAATCAGAATCGCTCATATTTTTGTTCCTAAATCTTTGAAATCCCTCGCGCGCATTAACGTTTCATTCGGAAATAAGCGCGCGCTCTGTCCACCTTTTGTCCACGAACTATTATTTGCTCAAGGAAAGAATGATCTTCTATTTATTTAAAACAAGTACCCTTTGAATAGTGCAAAATAAACACGGTGGAAAATAACCAAAGAGATAGTCGGGTCCGAGTGAAAAGGAGGGGGACTTCATAAAAGCTGCAGCAGTCACAGCTGAATGGGAGACGCTTTGAAGTAGAACTTATTATCTGAGGAATACTTTTCGGTCGTCCTAACGACGCTATTGAATCGAAAAGCTACCCCCTTTGTCAGCGATTTGTTCTCCTTTAGTGCAATGCCCGTGGAAATCACTTACATGGTCTACCTTAACATGCAGCCTGCAAATCAGTAACTCCAAGAGTCAGACTCTCAGACGCCACTTTTCAAAAGACAAAGCAGAAGTCAGTGTGAAAACGCAGCGAGTTCTCTCCCGTTTTGCCTTTATTGGACAGAATGATCACATCAGAGGAGGCTGTTTACTACAGTCTAGTCAGATTTCACACCGTCAGCTTCTCATTATGCGTTTGACGAGGGTTCAAAGTACCCGAGTCATTGTGCACCCTGTTTTAAGCGATGCACCGAGAGCATGTGAAGCACTTGGAGTGAAAAGAAAGCATTATATTTTGCCGCAATTTCCCCATTAGAAAAATGCACTTCACACTTTATCTGTTTGAACGTCGCACATATGTTCAACTAACACTGCCAGATTTCATCTGCGAGCTTGCAAAGTCTCAGAGGTAAATTACGGCACTAATGGAATATTTGCATAGTTTTTGAGGGTCTAGAGAGAGAGAGAGAGAGAGACAAGTGCATTAAGTAGGCTATTAAATAACACAAATAATTCAAAAATTGTACATGATGAATTTCTCTTTTGGTTTGGTCAACTTTGAGATAATTAAAACGGTACACTTGTCAACCACGTAGAATGCATTAAGATTTTTTTTCATCAATTAAACGATTATAGTCAAAATCATATAGTGTTAACTAAATTATAGGTACATTTTAATAAAATAAATTGTATTTGTAAAATTGTGTGACTGTTTGTCAATCGATAATTGTGTAATTTAAACACAACTTTAAATCACGTTGAAGAATTGCTAAAATAGCAGTCTTGCATAAAAAGCCTTCTTTTTTCTTTCTTTTTTCAGTCGGTATCTTTAAAGACAACCACGGAAGAAGAAAACATTTTAAAACAACCTAACTAAACTCTTCTCCTCTGAACCATTTTAAAATAAAAACAACTTAAAATATGCGAGGTATTATAAACATCCGTTGAGTGTTTTACCACAGTATGCTTTGAAGACCAAGAAAACTGGGCACATATTCATTCTCCAGGCACTCTGCCAAACTCTTCCAAGCACCCTACCTGCCTACTATCTTTAAGTTTCCCGAATAACTGAGAAAACACAATCCAGTTGCAGCTGCAGGGCTGCATGTTTCCTCCCTGCACTCCGAGGCTGAACTCTAAAAACGGACACCAAAACTTTTGACGCATGGGCGAAAACTCATGGGGTGTGTATACAGTGAAACGTGAGTACATGTTTTATGAGCTCAACTTTGAAGGGGGAAGAAAAAAAATGCATGCTTTTATCGTTGTGACTAACAGCCGTTTAGCGCACTTATTGATTAGGTGTCGGGTTTGTCCTTCGTGCATGCGTTTTAAGATGAGGCTGTTGAGAAAGTTTGCCGTCCTGTTAAGTTAGAGGCCGGATGAGTAGTTGTTTGCTATTTGCTCTGAAAGCTCGAGCCCGACTCAGACAGCTGTGAGTTCACCTATTAGCCCCGATGTCTTTCCCAAAAGATTGCTTGAGTTAAACATCTGACAATGAGCGCTCAGGGGTGCCGCTCGCATGACCTCCACTCGCTTTTAATAGTTTCATAGGAACTTCATTAAATCAATTACTCCACGAGCACATCATAATTTATTTGAACGTATCTCTCAAAAGATTCTTTGCTAACACTTTAATGAACAAGTCATTAACAAAAATGATAAAAGCGTAACTTATAGGCTATCAGTAGCCATTTGCGACTATGAAAATAGCCTACATGAATCAAGTTTTGCCGATTTTGCAACCACATCATTCCACACAAACTAAACGTGCTTTTTGATTTTATTTGTAAGGTGTTTTTATTTTAGTCTATGTAGTGCAGCCCTATTTGATTGCAGGACGTTTACTTTCACTGTTTACTTTCAAAGTTTTCTTCGAGCTCGACCCATTTATATTTTATGAAGTTATCTCTCGTAACACTGACAGAGTTTTTGAATTAGTGAGGAATAGCCTACCTGTCTGGTATGACTATGGGGACGTGTCTAGAAGGTCCGTAAAGTCTCAGAGAAAGATGATAATAAAACTGTAAATAAAGATCAATTAGCAGAAATTAATAGCCTATCAGGACCGATTGCAAAGGTTTGTTTAAAAATTGTCTATAAGGCACAACTGATGTCAAGAAGTTTGTATATTTCTTATTAAATGTTATTTCATAAGATATGTTTAAGTAAACTTTTCAAAAAGAATGGTTAAATAGTGATTGCCGTTATAATGTTAAAAATATTGTTGGTTTAACTTAAAAAATGAAGTAACCTGGTTGTCTTATAATTTTAAGTTCATTGAAATGGAAAAATTGAAGAATAAAAATCATGAACATATTTTTTACAGTGAGATTTGCTTTTTTTTTCTCGAATAGCTTTGAGAGTTGAGAAGGACAGTGTATATACAACCATTATTTAAGTGAAAAGGTACATATTGTGGCCATATATCAACTACTAGATAAAAAAAAATCTTGATAAAATATAAGATAAAATTGGAATTTAAAAACTCAACAAATGCACCACATACCCTTTCATCGTTAGCACATATGAATCAGCTTGACTGTCTGCATGAGACAACTGTCATAAAATCTGGCCTCTCCACAACATCTGTGGGTCTTCAAACTTGGTGCTGGTCCAAATATGGATCCCCAGGATTGGGAGGCTTTCCAAGGCTCTTGGTGATGAGAGCAAGGTCGTCCACGGACATGTCCAAGAGCCAGAGCTCTACACCTGGTCCATTCAGCCCATGCAGCCCATAAACCAAACCTCAGAGCCATGCGACCATTTCTCTGCTTGCCTTGTATTTGACAGGTCCTGTTTAAATGGTCCTAAACGCAGGTCTGGACATCTAATAGAAAAAAAGAAAGAATTAAAAACACTTCATCCATGTGGCAAATGTTCAGAAGCTTCTCAGGCCTGCCTTGACATAGGAAATGATGTCATGTTTTATATAAAAGCAGTTTAATCAATCTATATCAAAATATATAAATATATATAAAAAATGGTTCTTTATCGGTATAGTGGTATATCACAGATCAGAAAGTACAATAAAATAAATTCATATTTGAAAATTGTTTTTTTTTATACAATTATAAATATTTGGCAGTGAAACATTCTCTAAAGGAAAAATAGGGAGAACATTTGGTGCACAAATGTGCATTCATGTGACATCATCTTTACAGCATTGGCTTCCCATTTTGATTTTACATCCTGTAGATGCTGATCCATTCCACATCAGACGAACTACCATGAGCAGCACATCAGAGTCGTGCCTCTGAATACAGCATCTTTCATAGAGGAAAAGGTCAACATTCAGTGAGAGGAAATCATCCTGCACAGCTGGACAACCACAGTGCTGGATCATCTCAGTAAGAGAAAAGAAGAGAGAGCGAGTACAAATATACACCTCTCAAGTGTAAGAGAAGAGATGAGGAAAAAGAAGAGAAGAACAGTCAAAGCCCTCAAAAAAGCCAGTGCACTTCTATGCAATTGACTTTACATTGCTATATTCTTTAAACTCTGATGGTTATTGAAAATATAGCTTTTCTTTCCAGAAGTCCTAATCTGTGTTAAATAAACCCATACATTTATAGAATCCCCTGGACTACCCCTAGCGTGTCACCGGCCACCAGAACCTACCGCTGGCTTCACAAGGGTGGCTAGATGTTCTTAAACATCACAAGCCACTTTCTCTGTTTCAAGCTGACCTTGGAATAGCCATTAGACATGGCTTTGAACTACTGGAACTATCTCTCATAGACCAGTGTCAAGGGTCCCCCTGAGTTGATAATGACTTGCTTTCATAACTGCTGTGACATTTTGTGAAGGTGCGCTAGGCGTGCTCACAGGCCATATCTCCAGAATGCAATGCTTCCTTTCCCCCTCAGGCAGGGTGCGAATGCGAGCTGCATAGTCTGCGATTTTCAGTGCTGTGTTTGCGCATCCTGGAATAAGTATAGGCCCGGGCACATGCATGTCCAGCCTTGATAAGCAATTTGGCTCACTACAGTGGCGACACACAAACTCAGAATTACCACAGAACGGTCAGTGATGTTTGGTTTAAACACCATTGCCACAGTTCAGCAGATACATTGTTATGCATATTTTTGGTATCACCAACCATATGCTATATGTCTTCCTTGGATCAATTGCTTTGGCTGCTATTGTTTTCATTTGTAAATCATAAAAGTGCCTGCTAAACAAATAAACGTAATTGCAATGAATAATGCAATTAAATTGTCCAAAAAAGTACTAGAATATAGAAATTAGGTTTTAGCTTTAGGATTTAGGCCTACATGGCATAAATAAAATAGATTGAACATTGATAGCAAATATATATTCTGCCCAAATATTCGCCTGTCTAATGTTAAAAGCTAAAACTTGTAACTTCATGCCATGTCGGTTCCTGTGGTTGGAAAAAGAGATAAATGAACTCACTCACTGTGCCCTTACATAGACGAGGGTTGATGAAACTGATGATAGGCCTGGGCTGCTGAAGAAGTGATCCCAGTGGAAACCTTACAGTGCTCTGTCCCACTCACAAGACAAATTATATAATTAGGCACGTGTCTTAGGGGACGGTCACCTTTGCCCCTTTCTTGACATCTTCAATGGTAAATGACAGCATATCTTGCTAAAATAACTGAGCAAATTCATCTTGGTGACACAAGCGGAATTCTCTTTACAGTTGTGTTAATTGTCTGGTTTTAAAAAAAAAATCCCATGAAAATGAAGACATGCACTCAAGGGAAACATTACATTTGATTATGAGGATGATCATGATTATTAGACCGGCCTGTCTGAGAGATTTGCATGAATCAAAAGCAAATCCTTTAAACAGTACAGTCATTTGCATAAATAATAATGAATAAAATACAATTCATTTGGGAAGCATAAAATACAAATGCATTTTTGTCCAATTCAAAACACTCATTTTATGCGTATTAGTGTCAAATTTACCGTCGCATTACAATATGGGCGCTTTTGTCTTGTTTTGAAACCCACACTTCTTTATGAAGAATTACCGTGCAAACAAACAGAAACGCCCTCGCAGACAGCTTCCTTTCATCACCTCGTGCTTATCACCGGCATTGTCAAAATGTTCGTTGCGGGCCGCGTGCTCTGCAAGGGGCTCCGATTGAAAAAGCAGAGCCCGGGCTCCTGCCTCGTCCAGGCAGGGTTAAGCCACCTCTCCAACCAGGCGGCCCCCAGCGGAACCCTCATTACTTTGGCTCCTGGAGCAGTCAGCTGTGCTGTGGTTCAGAGAAGAGAAGCTCCTTACCTGAGCATCACTGCTTACTCACGCGCCTTCGCCAACCTGATTTGACAGCTCACGCTCAACCACAGCCTGCTGAAAGTGGACATGATGATAAAAATACATTTCGTTTCGTTCCCTGTGAAATGTCACTTTCTTCCTTTTCCTGGCTGTATATGACAGCACTTAGCTTGACTTGAGATAGCTTACCTTTTTAATGCCAGGTTTTGTTTGTTTAAAATCCACTCCTAGATATAATTTGGAGTGTTTATGCTGTCCGTATATTCAAATAAAGCTGCCATTTCAGCTTACAGGGCTTTGAGGTGTGAGATTTTATAGAAAACCCCATGCGGTTTCTCTTCTGCAGAGGCAACACTTTATAATAAACATACGGTGCTTTGTGGACACTGAGGTTATATTATGTTGTGGAGACTGAAATTGATTTTGTAACCTACTTGTAAACATATTTAATAAATATCGTGATAAAATAATTATTTTTTTTATAAAAGCTTTCTGAAGGCTACAGATATTAATGTTAAAGCAATAGCGTGTATAAAAGGAAGGCAACGCAATTAGCATTTATAATGTGAAATTCAACTTGAAGTGAGAAATGAAGTGATGAGGCTGTCCTACTGCGCAAAGAAAAAAGGTAAAACGGGCATGATAAAATGATTCATGAGCCCCATATCCCACTTTACTCTGCCAGGTGTTCTTTACGCTGCCCGGAGTCCAGAATTAATTACAAATAAATAAAGTGGCTTGTTTTTAAATAAAACGTATTCATTTAATATTCGAAATGACAAATTAAAGATCATTTTGTTAACTTCAAATCAGACGCGAAAAGATGTCGGTGTGAAACAAGCAAGTAGCCTAATCAAAAGTGTTGCGATTTCAAATTTTGCGGGAAAATATTGTTTTACACTCATTACAGAGTAAAACTAGACTGTTAGAGTCTTGATAGGAAACAATTCAGTATTTTTAAAATGGCACTTATTTTTAGAAGTGTTTTTTTTCCCTAATCGAATTAAAATGTTCACATCTCTCTCGAAGATAGCAAAAAGATAGCCTACCAAGTTTTTTAATTGAAAATGTCCACGTTGTTAAGATAACTTTTTCGTTAATATAGAAACAAATCTTTACGAAATATTGATTTAGATTAATTAAAAACTTTACCATCTAAAGTATTTCAATGAACTGTTTAAATCTTGCAGTCGCGTTTCCAAATTGTGTTTTCTCACAAGCAAAACTTTTCACAAACGACATGAACTGAAGAATGAACATGAAAAAAAATTAAGAAAATGTAAAAATGTCGAAAAAACGCTTTTTTTTATATGCGGAATTATGACTTTCAAATGTCGCTGCTTCTGTCTGGTGCTTCCTTTATTAAAATGACCATTTCTAGGTTTAGAAGGTTTTCGTCCTGTTTATTTATTTATTTTTTTAATTTATAGAAAAACTTTCTCAGTTTTCTTTTCTTTTTTTGGACTGTAATTAAGAAATTCGATCCGTGTAATTCCAGTTATAAGGAAGGTAATTATATATTTATAAAAAGTCATAAATTAATGTATACATTCATTTATCTTTACTTAATACAAAAGAGCATTAAATAGTTTCCAATTCCAAACGAGTTCAAGCAATTAAATGCATTTAATTCAAAGGCAGAATTGTGTCGGCTGCCCTGTCTTTAAACAGCGGTATTCACTCTTCACAAAGTTCTGGGTCTATAGGACAAACATGTTTAATTGGATTAGCAGAGATGATGTTATAAACTACAATTAAGAGCTTGACTGTGCAAACACAGGCACGCGCTGAACGTGTTGAGAGCACAAGCATATGAAAATTACTGTAAATCATTTTTATTTTCAATTATACGAACAAGGTAAACTTTGACAATTCATTTATTTTTTAAAACGTCCTATGTACCAGTACCAATAATAATAAAAAAAATAGATAATCATAACATTTAAATGATTCATTCAAATTAATTTTGAAAAGAGTAGCCTAACTCAGTCTACAAATCAGAGATACTAAACACAGATAATGTTTACATATCCCATAGGACAATTGTGTAATAGTCTTTCTAAAATAATCCATAACTAACATTGTTAATGTGCTGATATGGGATCAAACTTAGTTTGAACAATTTCTTCATAATTTTTGATAACCCTTTTCAACAAAACGTAATTTTTAAAGTGATTTTTTTTCGGTAGCCTACCACATGTAGCCTAATGTTTGTTAATGTTGTTTAAATTTCCCTGCCTTGTACAATAAATTCTTTAAGGGAGATAATGTAAAGATTTGTGTGTTTCTAATTAATGGCTCGTTTAAGAATGTAGACACGGAAAGATCACCGTGTCAAAGGAAGGTGATAAACAGCGGCTCGTTCTCCCAAGACTCAATACCTGACAATTAAGTGAGCTGGAAAAGATGTGAGCCTGTGTAGGTGGTTATAGGGTCACCTCAAGATACCCAACGCGTAGAAACCTCTTTAAATTAAATAATAGGGCTTCACGGCCTTCCGGGAGTTTTTATTTTTATTTTTAATGAGATATTGAAGACAATGGCCTTATAGGCTACACCTTAAAATAAGCCCGTTATTTTAGCCTATTCGGCATATTCTTCTCTGCCAACCTTCGCATTTCTGTCTATGCATAATCGAGTTTAATGCACAGTGCACCTGTTACTCATTACAACTTCTTGCGAGTTCAGATATGAGTGGACAACAAACTCAGATCATCTCGACGGCTCATTCTGGATGCATCTGCACCGTTCTCAGGGGTTTCAACTGCAAATGTCCTAACAGCCAAGAAGCAATAAATGTCGCCTTTATGAACAGCCATTCTCTTCCTGCCCCCAATTTTGACAGCATCTGGCAGCACTTCTTAAAGTTCTGTTCTTCTTTCATCAGAAAGCCAGTGGGTGAGATGGTACAAGCTGCGCCAAGCAGTCAAGTCACACAGCAAGCTCACCAGCACTCAAAAGCGTTTTATCGCATCCATGAAAGATATAGCAGAATTGTTTTAATTTCTCTCTAATTCACGAGCGCTTGTGTGATAATGAGCCAGCCGCCGTCAATATACATAAAACCATGATACTCTGATTATCCTGGAGGCTACGCGACAATTGCACCATTTTGTCACAACAGAAGGAAAAGTCAATTTGAAGGGGGGCTGCCATGGGCTTGTAATTGGGGAATCCACCCATGGGCTGGTCCTACGACAGCTAACAGTGAGGTGGAAATTACATCTGCGCATATTCTCTGTACAGGCCCGGCGATGAAGATATTAAAGTATAAATATTATTCCGTTGAAAACAGTAATCATCTTCTAGTAAAACCCTTTTAAATAGTTTTTTTTTTTATTAAAAAAGAGTAGTTGTACTTCACCAAAAATAACGTGAATATTGTGCGTTTTGTTGAAATAGCAGGCCTAAAAGTAGGCCTATGACGGACACAATGCACAAATCAACACTTTTTTGACATTGTATTTCCTTAAACTCGCTTGAATAAAGATACATGGGGTCAAGTCAGCTAAAAACAAAAAAAGTTTTAGAGACTTTTTGTCGCACTGTAACGAGTCTGATTTACGTGGCCCCTCGACTTGAAGCCATAGCAACCGCAGACAAAGACCGGGAGGAGGTTTACTGGGGTTTGTCCTTTGATCTGTCTCCATTTCAAATAAAGAGTCAGCTCAAAGTCTGCGCTTATCCAGAGAGAACTATCCTTCACTCAAGCACACATTCAGTAGGCTACTCTGGCAAAACGTTAAGCTTATAATGCCACATGTGAATTTAGGCTTTTAACAGGTCATACCTAGGAAAAATGACCATAATTAAATATGCATAAAAATATGGAGCATTAGGAAATATGCAACATTAATACAAATTACGCTTTCTTTCAAAAGCGTATATCTCGCGCGTGAGATTTTATGACATCAAGGTGTACGCTAGCGCTAGGGATAAAACGAGTTCTGATTGAGTTCACAGGATAAAACTATAGGCAACAATATTTCGAATATGTTGCATTGCACATAAAATCATCCTCGAATCATTTGTACTGACCAAAGAATAAAATAAAGTCGGTACACACATTTAAAACGTTTTTATAAATGTCGGCTATAAAATGAAGAACAGAGGAAAAACCCAATAAAAAGCGTCAGCGTCTGTGTAACATCCTCATTCACGCACAGCCTATTATAATCATTCCTAAGGTAATAAAGCGAAGTAACTATTCAGTAAGTGAATACCCACAAATACAATAATTTGTTGTGTTGATAATTTCTAAGCTAAAAGGCGGAAGTTATTGAGTGTTTCTCAAACGTCACCAAAAGCTATAGGTATTAATGTCTGCATCTGCACCTATTTGCCACAGTGGTATGACCTATATTTGAAGTTATTCTCTGGCAATGTTATCAAGCAAATTCAAAAGTCACATTAACCTACCTGCAAAAAAACGCCAGACATTTTACATTAGGCTACTAGAGTTCAATTTCACTCATTATACCCCCACTGCCAATAAATTCAATTTCATTTCAATTACACATTATTTCCAGAATTCTTCCTGCTTTGCTCTTGTTGTAAACTATTCGTTTTATTGCAGGGGAATTATCTTTGTGGAAATGAGTTTGTTATATTGTCTAGTAAAAGAATTAAGTCATTATTGGGAGAATCCCTTGGCGAGAAATTAGGCGAGCAAAATCCTCCCTGCCACACTGGGTCCCATTGAGATTAATGAAAAATATGTAAAACATTTCCTTTTAATTTTCCTCTGAAAGCACTTTGCATACATGCGTTTTCTCTGCTGGGTTGATATCAGATAATTTATGAGAGCAATCTCAGCACATAACCATCAGGACTGTGTTTCAAGCCTAATTGAGTGCTGTCAAGATTAGGTAAGGTCCTATTCGTGTTAATTGTATTGTACTCTCTTTGGGAATACTAGTAAATGTATTTAAATAATTCCGCATTGTGAGCTGAAAAGATTATGTCAACTTACAGGCATAATAGAAATGTCATGAAAAATGACAAAGAAGTGGGAGGAAGTAGTATTTCGCACAACTATGAGTCCGCAAATCCTTTAAACCCTGAATCATTGTCTACACAGAGCAGTTACAAGCCAATTAATCAAATAAATGGTGCACTGATCAGAGGATTAATTCTCACTGCTAAATGTAATTTCACTTTATAACAAATATCACATATTACAAACATAAATTACAATAAAAGGAACAAAACCCCATAAGATGGGGTCAGCCAAAAAACCCCCCAGAAAAACAAAAAATAAAAAGCTAGTTTCAAGTTAATTTCATATCAATCAACAGTCATATTTCACACTTATTTTCACACAAGAGGCTTAAGTTTACATAGGAGCTCTTGTGTTTTGGCTGGGTGGTGTTAAAGAGATGGTTCACACAAAGATTTTAATTCTGTCATTTACTCACCCTTCAAACCTGTAGATTTATTTCTTCTGCAAAACAATAATTCTAAAAAAAGAAAAAGAAAGAACATTTTTCAGAATGTTTCAGCCTTTTTTTCATATCGTTGAAGTAAATGTGGTAAAAACATCATATGGACAGCAAATTTTGATCCTTTACAAAATTTGATGAAAGAATATATATATTTTGGGTGTACTATACCTTAATGCTAATATCAATAGTACAGTTTGTAAATAAATAAATAAATAAATAAACATAATAGTGCTGTCAAATCACATCTAACATAAAAGTTTGTAAATATTCTATCTTATGTTAGATGTGATTAATCCCGATTAATAAATTTGACAGCATATATACAGCTATGGAAAAAATATAGAACCACTGCCAAATCAGCAGTTGCTCTGGATTTATTATTATTTTATAAATAATAAATCCAGAGTAACTTGCTGATTTGGCAGTGGTCTCTTAATTTTTTCCATAGCTGTATATATATATATATATATATATATATATAAAATATAATATATATATATATATATATATATATATATATATATATATATATATGTATATAATATATATATATATATATATATATATATATATATATATATATATAAAATTGCATAATTTAGATAATTAAACGCAGGATGGCTCTCATCGCATTGGCCTACCAATCCTGACGGTCTCAGGACTCTGATTCTTCAGACATGCTTAAAGAGCACTTAGAGCGAAAGGGCTTGTCTGACATTAGTCCAAAAAGACAATTCCAAAGAAAATGAAAAATAAATGAGTACAAAAGGCAGAGAGCATGGGGGGATGGGGGGGGGGGGGGGCGTGGAGAGGTGTGGGACGGGTGCCAGGCCGTCAGCTTACTGTTCGAGCCCTTTGGGCCACTCACAGCAGCGGCTTCCATATTTTTGTTTGTGTCCCCAGGCTGGCACGGATCTCAGGCCGAGTCGCTTGCTACAGACACTATTGATCACGCCATATTCATTTGTGCTTTATGCAGAGGCCTTTATTACCATAGTGACCAACTGAACCATCAACCATTCCCCCACCCCCATTCCAGACAAATCCGCCCTAGACATTTCTGCCAAATATCTCATCAGCTCGTGGGAGACGAGCAGGAAGGAGCGGGAACATAGTGTACTGTAGGACGTATTCAAGACAAACACGACAAACAATAACAACACCCTCGAGGGTGGAAAGGATGGTCATTCATTGGGAAAGTTTTATTTCAAGAGGCAAAGTGTCAAAGTGAAAGTGAGGAACACTGGTGAAACACATCGTGGCCATGTTCATGGTGACTCCCAAGCTGGATGGAGAGATGGGAACCACTGACCGGGTAACAAATCCATAGAAAACTGCTGATATTTACATAAAGGGATTCCTCGTGAGCTCTTTGTGTACGGTGTTTGCGAGGCGTGTGGCACGCTGCGTGAGAGCTTACGCCAGGCCGCAGACACATTCAAGCCTCGTCTTGAAGAACAAAATGACTTGCTGAGTTGCTGAGAAACAAAGGCCTACGAGTTTAGAGCGGATCTCATTCTCCCGGTGTTGGTTTTTAGTATATTCATGGCGGCTTCTTGGCAAAAAGTGCTTTGATGTTTGAGGCCTGGAGGAGCCTTCAGGCTGAATGGAAGCTCAACCACAGGGCAGCTCTGTTTGTTTGCCCTTTCGCTGGGCACGCACAACCTTTACCCTCGGTTAATCGCCTAGCCCTGACATTAGACGTGCGAGGGCGAACATGACACGCACAAACGCAAAACAATGCGGAAAATGGTCATGCACCAGGAATTGCAGAAGACAAAATAATCAATCAATTACTAATCAAGTATCACATAGCACATCATCTCTGTTACTGCTTAAACAATGCACAGATCATTTCAGCTGTTGACGCGAAGTGCACGGCAACGCCAGCATGGTGCAGAGTTTGATGTCTGAGGAACCAAGATTTGGCATTATTTTCTCTGAACAGTTGAAGCCATTGTGACAATGTTCTGAGCCTGCTTCAGAGATGGCATGTCAATCATACTGCCATGAAAGCTGAAAGCCCCCTGAGGAGAGGAAGAAAAGAACACTGGTTGAATAAAAATAAAGGTAGATCTTGTCTTGAAGAACATATCCTACTACACAGCTTTAATGCAATGCATATACAACACATCAACGAAGGATATGATGGTTAGAGAGTATATATAGGGGAATGCATTTACTGTCACTTTCCCGTCGGAACAACCCCCTCAGCCTGACTGAGTGGCAAAACATCTGCTGCGTGACTGGATTTAAAAGGGGAAACTGCGAAAATGCGACTTAAAACGAACAATTTTATCAATTTAAACTAAATGTTGGACTCAATATAGTGTTCCTTACAACTTACTAAAGATCCAGTGATCCATGGATATTGACATGCAGCCAGGAATCGTGTTGCCTGACATTTATGTTTGCCTGATTTCGATGCCGGGGAAATAAAGAGCAAACAAAGCAAATTTGCCTGTGAACGCTTTATATAAAATAAAATATAGGTAGGTCTAAATCCGGGTGATCACTTATATCAGTGTTCAATATATATCATCATATCGTCCAGCCCTAAAACTTTATAGTTTTGTTTTTTGGTCAGTGTTTATTAAGAAACATCCAATAATGCAGAATATGCAATGATAAATATTTAATTGATGAGTTGTTAATATATATATATAACAATACAAAATATATGGGTATGGTTTTACAGCTAAATTCAGCATATTGACACAAAATGATAACTGCAAATCCACTTTTCGCTGACTGGAGTCCAGTTGTTTCTGTGAATTGCAGTGATCCATTTGCTCCTCTTTCTATAGCAGTCTGTAAAAATATACCTCCGTTTTTTTTGTCAAATCTCAGTTGTACAGTCAATCGCAAAGCTCTTTCCCACTTCATATGTGTTGTGTTTGTTTTTTGCAACATTCACGCTGAAAACATACAGCCGCTCAGTCTTTTTGCCACTCACTGTGAGGAACTGGCAGGCACGTGACCGGACGGTGATGTTACTTGATTCCCTCTATTTTAAAGGAAAGATTGTTAAATTCTTGTGTTAATGTAGCGAATCAGTAACTTACTGCTAGCTTCCAAGCCAGTGTTTCATTCAAGATGGTTAGGAATTTAAAAGTACTAAAAATACTAAGAGCATTAGAATGAAAATGGAGATATTCTTGACAGCTGCAGGAATTAGAGCTGGAAGTCTTTTATTTGCATGCCAGATACTCCTATTCATCTCCACCACCGGACTGAGAAGGATATTTTAATCAGTCTACTCGTTCACAAAACTCTTAAGAAGAAAGAGGTTCAGTAATTACATGACATATGCATCCAAAAAAACTAAATCTGCAGTTAAGCTGCATCCTAAATGTAATGTTATGCTGATGGAGTCTAAAAATGATTTGTTGAGAGGCAGTAAAACCTCAGGCGGCTATTTTGCAAACGTTTTCTGTAAAAAATCTGCAAGGAGATTGAATAGGGCACAGAAACAAAATACAGGAAAACACAAAATAAATCGAGCAACTGTGTCCCGGAATCTCAGTTTGTGAGCAAAGAGCCGAACGGGGAGAGTGCTGCTGATGCACCCCCAGGCCATCCTTAGCGTAAGAATTACTGGCAGATTGTACATTACTAGCACATCTCAGACACGCGCAGCCCTACCGAGCAGAAAACGCAGGACTCAATGATGCACTAAATTAGGAACTATAATATTCAACACCTCATTTGATTTTCTCAGACAAAAGCTACAATGCTGCATGCACCATGGAGGATATCTTGATGCTGTATCAGGCTGGAAAATAATACAGATCTCTGTGTGGAAACTCCAGGACTAGTAAATGCGCACCTTTCCCAAATTCTGATGCTCCTCGAATGCAGCGATCAGCTCCGTGGCCCACTTGATTCTCTCTGGACTGGGGGCAAATTCCTCTTGAACGGCCTTGATCTGGTTGGGGTGAATCACTTGTTTACCTAAGTGCAAAAAAAAAAAACACAAATAAGTCACTAACAACATAAACAGTAAATAAATATTATAGAGAATATAGAGAATAACATATTTAAATAACATATTTAATATGTCAAAATGAATGAAATAAGAAATTGAAATCCTGAACATTCATACTTCAGTAACATTTATAATAAAATTGATGACATCAATTATTAAAATATTTCTTATTTCTTTAATCACCTATCATAATGTACATACCAATTCATTCCACAACCAAAAGTGTCCAATAATAAGAGTGAGTAATATTTTACTATAGATGTCAGCCCACATGTAGAGGTCTAAAACTTTTTATTTGTATTTTTAGTGCACCATTAGCAGTGCAGCCCACTCATATACAGGAAGTAGTACTGATTCTGTTAAAAAACAAAACAAAAAAAAACATCATCTAGTATTATTTCCGCATTTAAACCACATTTAAAGGGCTTTGGCTTAGTAGGAGCAAAGGCATTGGTGGGTATTTTCTCCTCTTCCTCCAGTACAGCTCCCTGACCAAGAATGAATTTAAGGGACACAGCAGGGAGAGAGGATGCTATGAATTATGGGTGTCATCCCGATTTTCGCCTTGTGCCCCACTGAACTCTGAAACTTTACTGCACGCTTAGTTACACTTCAATCTGAGGCAGCCTCTGAGAGACTTCACTTGCTGTTTTTGTTACAGGCATGTGTGAAAGCCACAACACACAGTCACCTCAACACACTTCATGCATACACACTACACATAGACATAGATGTAAAGGACAGCAGCATCAGCTACGTGTGTTAATGATCTAACTGCTGGAGTGAAAAATTGGAGGCGACTACAACAGATGACCATGAAATGATCCATAATGTCCATGCACTTACTAAATCTAACTCTAAAAAAACACAAGCTTTGTTAGCATCTGATCAATTGAAATCATTTCTTTTTTTTTTGGTTTTAAAATTCAATTTATTCTTTTCAAAAATGTCCATAATCAATCAACCAATCAATAATTTATTTCTAGAGCATATTTAAAACATTTTAAAAATAATATACATATATACCAACAAGCCAAAATAAGTAATACTAAGTAGGGCTGTGAAAACGATTAATCGCAATTAATCACATCAAAAATGAAAGTTTGTGTTTACATAACATATGTGTGTGAACTGTGTATAATTATTTTATATGTATGTATGTATATATATATATATATATATATATATATATATATATATATATATATATATATACACACACACACACACACACATATATATATTTAAGAAAAATGTGTTATTCATATATAAAATATACGTATAGTACAAATTATATCTATATACAGTAAGCAAATATTTCTTAAACGTATACATGAGTGTGTGTGTACGTATTTATATATACACAATAATTATACACAATTCACACACATGTATTATATGTAAACACAAACTTTTATTCTGGATGCGATTAATCGTTTCACAGCCCTATAGGCAACATAAGTAATAATAATATTATAATCTCTTGTATTAATAATAATATTGATGTTAATAAATATAATAATGGGTTTTAGAAAGACCCTGTGTAAATGAAAAATAACAACAATAAAAATATAATAATAACCAATAATATTATTAGTATTATCAATTCTCAATTATTTATGTAGGGCCTTTGTAAACCCAAGGTTGCTTCATTGACAACTTGGGTACCATTTCCAAATATACATTTCCTTTTCCACCCTACTTTGCTGCATCGGGTAAGAAGCTAAAACGGATTACGGTCATGGAGGCTGAAACCTTATTCTCAAAAATAACATCTGTCCAGTACTGCACAATAATAATCAGGGACATTTTCCCAGATCAAATCTCCAGGTGATGAGACTTCATTTAAAAAAAAAAAACAAAAAAAAAAACTATTAGCTCATCTCTTAAAAACAAATACAGAAAGGTATCTGAGCTGACAGCCGTAGAATTTAATACATGGGAAAACCATTAGCTCCATCTGTGGGTCTTTCCCCAGTTAACCCATCTGAAACAGCTTCTGCCATGTGTTATCTATTGAGATCCCACATCATTTAGCACACAATATTACATATTGCAGCATTATGTCAGTCATATGTTAACACGGTCTTGCAACAGCACAGGTGTTACTTTCTGCATCTTTACCACATTGCCGAAGCCAAATACTGCAAGGTACGACAATCTGATGATGCAGCTGAGAGTGAACGAGGCGTCAGGTTAGCCAATGACAGCGAAGCATGCGCTTTAATGTAAATAAACCAAACCAGCTTGGTGACTGTTTTTCTATTTGAGCCAACAGTGCTGCAGAAGGAAGAATCACCAGTGTGTGTGTGTGTGTACTGTCCCTCTGCTGCTCTGAGGAGACGGCCTGTTGGATCAACACCCTAAAGCTGAGGCTCAAGGTCCATGTTTGTGACGCCCATCCCAGAAAAGACTGGCAGGGGGTCGTTCCTCACATCAACAAAATATGCCCCTTCCCAGACTGCCACCTGTTCAGGAGCTGTCTGTTCTGAGCCAGCCAGTGACAGAGTGAGCAAGGGGGGCGTGGTGAGCCTTTACGTCGCGCCGCTATTGGCCGGCTGCAGTGCATCATTAATGTTCCCCAATGCCATTTGGCCAATCACAAGGTGCCATCTGTTTTGAGTATGTCTGGTTGGCTCACTACCATTTAGCAGAGTACCACTGTTAGATAATTCTCAAAATCTCACTTAGAAGGACAGAATTTATGAAAAAGGCAGAAAAACAACAGAAAAGGATAACCGTGAATAAAATAATCGTTTTTTTAATGATACTAAACAATATATAACCTTTTTATATTGTTTCATTTTCAGGAGACCAGCAACAACATTCTTATTTATTATACAGCACCATATATGTGTAGCTATGACTAAAGACATAAGGGCCAAGCCAATTCAAAGGTGGGGAGTTCAGGGAAATAATGTTTAAACAATGTGTGTGAAGTAATACATACAAGAGGAGAGGATAAAATTTATGGTAAGACTCATCTTAATTTGTACAGTTTTGGCCTTTCTGTTTTGTACCAGATTTAACTGCTTGCTAAAGATGTGATCATTGTAGTATTTAGCCCAATTATTATTTTCAAAGGAATACATTTACTTAAGAACAAATATATAGGAAAAAGTGTTTCTCATGGTAGATAAAATGGCCAATTAGTTATTTAAAAATATTTTAGATAAATCTGCCAATTTATTTTCTAAGAACACATGGAAGAACATTTTCTGATTAAAATTTTAAAACGTTAAAATCAAAAAACAAATCAAAATCAGTTAAAATCAAAATTCGAAAATGCTACAATTTCTTGATTTAAAAAAACAACAACTGAAGTACATTTTAGAAAATAAAAAAGAGTGATTCAACTAACCATTTTATTATGTAAATTTATTATTATGCTCATGTAAGTTTAATATAAAATAAGAGGAAAACAAAATGGCTAAACTACATTTATCTGCATGCAATCTTAATTGCCTATGGATAAAAACACCCTCACTGACACACACTTCACACTGAGGGTGTAAACTGTAAACAGTGTTTCTGTAGGCCTCCTCACACA
The DNA here is from genome assembly GCA_030378365.1 of Hybognathus amarus. Lineage (NCBI taxonomy): Eukaryota > Metazoa > Chordata > Actinopteri > Cypriniformes > Leuciscidae > Hybognathus > Hybognathus amarus. Next base: position 46,857 of record JAQIUQ010000443.1, read on the forward strand.
GGGACCTCAGACTAGCAGTGGCAAACAGAACGGTGGAGAGCTGAGCGCATGCTACCGCGAGGAGCCGTTCCAGATTCAGACTCGTGCAAGAGGCAGAAGAGAGTCATCAAACCCGACCCCACCTGTCTAATGACAGGCTGCTGAACAGAGCGCCCGGCTGATGGGCTGCAACATGGCATGATCAACCCGCAGGCTGGCTGCTGGGAAATACAAACAACCAACCTCGCAGTGGCACCCTGATGGACATCCTGCGACACCACAAACCGTAAAATAATGCTAAGAAAAAGTCAATTCAGTTGGCTCACGTGAACATTTGCATTTTTAAATTGTTGTATTGTAACCAGAAAAAAAAATCACAAAGTAAAAAAATTAAAATTACATGAATTACATTCATCAAGAAAAAAATCAGAAATATTCTGAAAGTCTTTTGCATAGGCTGAAGGCAATCCAATATTAATGAATTATTATTTTACAGTAGTAATAATATGATGGTATTTTTGAAGAGACTATGGTTATCATGGTAATTTTTTTATAATGGTTGTAAATGCTCTTCAATGAAAATAGATATTCTATTAAATATTACTGATAATAATGTTGAATGATAATAAAAACAGTGGCTTACAATTAAATTCAGTGTTAGATGGAATTATTGATGAATTTTGATGTTTTCAAAAGAAAAATAAGACAGGAGAAAAGTGAATGTTCTTTAGCAGAGGAGTGTGGTGTTCTGGATGAATGGCAGTGCTAGTGTATACAGAGATGTGCATGGAGAACAGTGTGTATTCTGCAAACAGCAATTACATATTCATTAGCGGAGGCTCAGAGGAGGCCTGTCTGGCCTCCCGTGGCCAGTTACCCGCTCACCAGGACTCCACACACACACCCGCACACACACACACACACGCCTGGCTGGCTACAAACCCACACATCGCTAAGCTGTGAACATACGTCGGTCTCCCACAAACACACTCGCAAATAACAGATACACATTCACACAGACATAAAAAACACGCACACACTGACAAACACATGCAAGTAACTTTCTTTTTAAAACTGAATGTACCGTATCTAGGATATTAAATGCTTGGGTAACGAAAAATCACCAATGCAATATGGGCAACATTATAATAATATAAAACAGATGCCACAAAGTGTTGCTGATTTCAAATAACAAGCAATAATATAAGATGTAGAGGAAACTCGAAAGGTGTAGAACTACTACTAACTACACAAAAATACCCACTAATCGCCAGAGGATAAAATCTATAATTTATGAAATGTAATTAATATTTTCATTATGGAATTTTGCAAGTTGTGCTCTATTTTGAAAATGAATATACTGTATCTAGTTGAGTGAATACAATAAAACTTCACATCAAGACGGACCAAATGATTTACAATAATGTACATCGCATCTGGATATTATAATCCCAATCACTTCAGCCAATCACTGGTTCTCTTACTTGTTTTGCTCGTGGAATAGAAATGTTTACCAAGTTCTGCCAGTATATTCTCGATATGCTATTAGTGCATGAATTTTCATTGAGATCCTAAATCATTTGAGAACCAAGACCCTAATAAAGGAGGACCAGGCAAAAATGCAATACAGTAAGTGAACAGAAAAGAAAAATGATGCTGTCAGCGTACCAGTGAAGCCCATGAGTGCGCCCTCTCTGGCCTGCTGCCTCAGCCCTTCCACATCCTGATAGTCGATCATAAACAAGGTCGATCGCCTGGAGACCGAACGCTTTGGTGGTAACCACCACTTTCTGCCGAGCGTACAGGAGTTCTCGAGCGTCTTTAGTGCGTGTGGCTCCTAGATCAAAAATATGATTTTTAAAAATCAAGCATCATATAACAAATAAAAGTGCAGTTTGAAGGGGTATAAATGACATATCATACAAGTTTTTACATTAACTTATTATTTTTGATGCTGTCACAAAACAAACCAAAAAAATAACAGAAAAATGGTTTATTAAAGAGAGAGATAAAAAATATCTAACCTATGCTGGCACAAAAGTCATCAGACCCAAAGACAACTCCGTCATGATGAAGACCTGCCTTTGGCCCAAGATCTTGAAGTGCTTCACACACTGCCTTCAAGAGAAAGAGAACATAAAGAGCAGTGCAAATGTGTGTGTGTGTGTACTTTGGCACTCAAACGACTCGAATTTTCCATCAATACTCCCTTTATCACTGTCCATGCCTCTGTTCTTTATATTTGTGTTTCAGAAATGGAACTATATCAGATATTAAAAAAGAAACACACACACACAATTAATGGCCCGTCTCTGTCCCTGTGGATGGAGGAATCTAGAAATCTGTGAAGACCGTCCAAGGCTGCAACTAACCCCAGAACCAGGACTAGTGAGAGACAGTCTGGAATGTGATATGACCGTGTCAGGCGCGGAGCAGATGGAATTTCTTGAATGCTTTTGTTGGGTTCCAAATTAATTTCACTTCTTGCTGTGTACTCTGCAATATTTCCCTGTCTTGGCTCTGGGATTCCGTCTAGCCAGCACAACAGAGGGTTTGGGGGAGGGGGGAGTAAAATAATCAAAAGAAAAAAAAGGAACCGCATATTTTATAAGCAGACAAAAAAAAAACATGACTTCGGCCATTTTTTTTTCCTGATAGGGGCAATTTTAATATATGTAACTCAAAATATAAGGTGTTATTTACCTTAAAATTCAGCAGACCCAAAGCAGTTTCTACAAAGGTGACCAAGCGGATGGGTTCCTCAAGCTGTCTCTCCTTTTAAGTATCGCTGAAACCTGTCAACAAACTGAAACAAACACACACAGTCAAAAACAGTTTAAGACATTGTTTAAAAGCCAAGCCTAATTAAATTGAAAAACGTCTGACTCAGGGTTTTGAAGAAAGGAGAAGAATAAAGAGATATGGCTTGACAGGATTCACACAGTCTTTGGACAACTCCTGTTTCACAGGGGCCCTCGAAATATACTACAGGTTCCTGTCTGAATTTACAAAGAAAGGACTGCTGAATATGAAAAGGGAAGGGATGAGATTTGAGCTGTCTGGGAGTGCATTTCATTTCGGTTTTATGCAGAGCCTCGGCTTCCCCGTCGGACAGACTCGTGAGACTTGCGACGTGTGATACGACACTTCTCCGCGCTATTCATTTTCCCGCTAATATTTGAGCTTACCTAAGAAGGTTTTAAAATGAAGTTTGGTGCTTTGAAGACCAAAGCATTCCGATTTTTTCCAACAGACCAGTTCACAGCTAGCCGTGGACTGCCAGTGGGGTTGCCCAAATTCCAAAATCTATCATCTGGAAACACACAAAAGCTCCCTCTGTCAGATATTTTCTTTTAAAGCCTGTACAAAAATAAAAGGAGGGGGGAAGGGAAGGGAAGAGGGAAAAAAAAAGAAAAAAACTCAAAGCAGAAAAGTGTAATTCCCTGTCCCCCCGTTCCGTCTCTCTTTCACACATTGGGGACAGCAGATTAAAATAACCTCAGGTACGACAAGGCTAGTTTTCCAAATAAAGGCTAAAATATCCCACACACACTTGTTTTATTAGCTCAAAGAATATACCTTCATTGAGGGATTTTTTTTTTCTATTGGGGGAATTTTAATCATCTCCCCATTCAATCTCAGTAGGATAAATCATATCTGAGAGATTTGCATAAATATAAACCATCAAAGACTTTTCATCTTCAAAGGGGTTTTCAAGACCCAATAAGCTTTGTACTGTAATCATCTGAGGTCACAACCCTGCAGGAGTAATGCTGCTATGGCGACATCAAAACGCCAACGGCTTAGCATATATTCCTTCTAACGGAGAAAGGGAGGGAGAGGGTAGGGCTTGCTTGGCGGCCCTTCCATTTCCTCACGGTCTCTTTTTATCACACGGCACACACTGCCCTCTCCGACGGCTCCGTATTTTTGCGCAAAATTATAGCCGCTTGGCAGAGCAATTAAGCGTTTATGGCCCTCAATCAAACGCAAAGCTCTGTGCCGTCACGAGAGCGCAATTCAGGAAGTCGATGAGTGACGACAAATTACAGGTGTGCTTTTACCACACTGAAGTAATGGGAACGGTCGGCCTCTTCAATATTTACTCAGTCTGGGCACTGAACCGAACTTGTGCGAACGCTAATACCACTCTCAGGTGACAAGCTTTTTCGAGTCGCTGCGAAAACCCACACTTCTCGACAACAAGTGCCCCATCCGCCATGATCCGGATGGAAACGAGGCAGGATTCTGGGGCGAGGGAGCCGCCAGAGCGGAAGAGCGGCAAGTGGATAAGTTTCAATTAGATTCTCTTCAAAAGAAGGCCAGATTAAATGTTTCCGGCCTGCTGAAGTGCTCATTTCACCGTGTGGTGGTGGTGGTGGAGGGGAGAATTAGGAGCGGACGGGGAGGGACGGGACTTGAGCTGGTTCCTTTCAGGACTCCAGTAGTGTGGAGGCCAAAGAATGCGCACGGCTCCGAATCTGTGGGAGAATTGTCTGTGGACAAAAGGAGGAGGGGGAGAGAGTTACGCCTGTTATAGTCCAATAAGCCTTGTCAGTCAAACAAGCACAGAGAGAGAGGATAGAAAGGGAGAGTAGAAGATTTTCACACAAAAGGAAACAAGTAAGTCCATCTTTTAGCAACAAATCAGTCTGGAGGTTCCTCTGCTCATCTACGTTAAAAAGGGAAGAAAATAAACAACAGAGGGATTTAGGGTCGGTGGCTATGAGACGAGAAGAAGAGGAGGAGGAGAGAGAGATAATCAGGCTTGTAGTGGTACGAACTTTGTGATGTGTGTTGGATTAGACACTCACTGACTGCTCATCAAAAGACACACACATAAGGGAAAAAGAGATATTTAATGCTAATTTAAGTGCCGACGATTATTTGATTAAAAAATAAACAGTAAAAAGTACCATTATTAAGCTCTATCTTCATTCCAGAGTAAAACATGTTACAACATTGCTGGATTGCTCAAACTTAAAACAAGTAATTTTGTAAAAGGCATCAAAATGCTGAGATTTAAAGTTTATTCAGTATGTTGTTATTTTCTTTAACTTGAGAAAGAATCCAGATTTCCCTCACAAAAAGCAACCATAGATTATGCAGTTATTGTTACTAATGTATGCCTAAAATAATACAAATCACAAAAATAATCAGTTGTTAAAAATGTAATGAAAAATGTTTGTCTACCATTGATTGGTCAAACAGGTAGTCCTGCCCCTAATTCATGCCATTGGTTGAATCAATGTTGCTGTGTCAGACAGCACAAACAAATAGACCAATAACAGCACAGAACCACTGTCCTTGTAAGAAAGGAATTAACCCACAAATGACTTGCATGGTTTCCACATCTTAAACAGTTTTTTTTTTTTGAGGATAGTTTTCTCAAAAAACTACAGTGACCAACTGTGGTCAATTTTAGTAAGGAATCTGTATGATTATGTATCTAAACTGTTCAGATCTGTGAGACTGAAAAGGAGAGGGAGAGAAAGAGAAAGATAGAAACATCCTTTCATGTTTGTCTCATGCCACTTTCAAAGCAGTGGGCCCATGTCAGGTCAGTGCAACACGACTTCCTCTCCGCTCACAATCTCCCATATCCTGCTGCGGCCATGAGTCTCAACCGTGTGCAAAGCATGTGGAGACCATGTTCTAACCCCCA